>RBZT01000809.1:0-142377 GCA_003693705.1 Polymyxa betae
ACATGGTCTATAACATCGTTTTCATTATGTTTTTCTAAAAAAACTTCCCCAACTAATCTATGAATATATTTATTATATTGTTTTCCATTTTTAGATAATGAAATTCTCAAATATCCGTCTTCATGTTTCCATGGTTTCATTATTATATTTTTATATATGCTATATATAACCCCCTTATTACTGATAAGATAATTGGGAAAATCTTTTATGTATTCAAGTTCAATAATATCAGTCATTATTTTTAATAATATTTTCATTTTTTTAAATATTATCCTGGATTAATCCTTAATATCATCACGGATAAATCGCCCCTGACTTTGAATACCACCCATACCACAATGATATTATTGAAAAAATTTCCAAAACTATCACGTCAAGTGCCCTCTGCAATTCAGATAAGACAGATTGGACAGAATTACTTCCCTTCATATCCTTATCGTATCGATCATGCATTCACCCAGCCCTGGGAGAAACACCTTTCTTCCTCGAGCGCGGTCGCGATCCTCGCTTACCCCAAGAATTAGCGGTAACAGCTCCAAAGGTTCCACACACTGAAACGGTCCACGAATTCCGAAAATCCATGATTAATCGGATGAAGATCGCACAAGAAGTAGCTGTCAGATTAGACCGACAAATGATCAAGAAGAACGCGACGATTTATAATCGTAATCGGTATGAGGCCCAATACGAAGTGGGCCAGCTCCTTTGGAATTACCGTCACCCTGCAATCAGCACTAACTTGGACACAACACGACGATCCACCAAGCTCAACTTACATGCATCTGGACCATGGAGAGTCATTGAGTCGCTTTCCAACAACAATTATCGGCTTCGTCACATCCGCACACATCGCGAAGACACATTCAATGTCGACACGTTGGTCCCCGTAACAATCACCGAGTGGTCACCACCACTAGAACCCGACCCGCCGTTCCTAGCCGCGCCTCACTCTACAGTAGACGCCGCTGACGACGAAATCGTCTTCGACAACCCGTTCGACGATGAGTACTCTAGTGATAACTTCGAGGACGACTACGCGCAGCCCACGCACTTAAGTCCCCTCTTTAACAAGGAAGGGGGGGTATAACGAGAAAGATTCTGAAAATTTTCAAAATATTACTACTTCCCAGCGCCCACTACGTGCTACAGCCGAGCGGCGTTCTAGGGCCGCAGCAGTTCGTAATGGCGATGAAAGACAGCAGATGAGTAGCCATGTCGGCGGATGAGTCGGCCACTATACCTTTCCCAACCCTGTTTACAACCGATTCATTTTAGAATCGGTTTTCTCTATTTGTCAAACCGTATTCAATACATCCTTTTATTACCTTCAAAATCCGTTGACTCCCCGTTAGTCACCGCGAGTCGATTGGTCATACTGCAAGGTGCCAGTTAGGACCGGTTTTGACCACGATGCAATCGAATGGAACTGATAATGTAATTAGCGCTCCTCCACTCTATCACTGTGACATTGATATTTTTTAAAAATAAAATGTTAAAACGATAGATGGTTTCCAAGTAAAATTCACGCCCGAATGATTTATCTTCACTGATCAGTGATCAGTATCGTTGGAGAGTGAGGGGTCGATAAAGTGAAAATCGATATATAGTTTTATTTGCAGACAGTTTCTAACAGAATATAAAATTGATGTGCGTGTGGGTTGCAAGGATGAACGTGATGCGGTACCCCATGGGAACTTCTCCGTGAATCGTTTCGACAACAGAATATCCGTTACAGTCGAGCGTCGCGATAATCGATTGAACTTCGGGCAGAATAATAATGCGAAGTTTCCGAGTTCCCATACGTTGCGATTTGCCTATTATACACAACGTTCTCGCATTATTTCTATCCCTCCTACAATTGTGTACGGACTCGATATTCCTTATGGCGAATATCAACACTGCCCGATTAGACGGCCGCTACTCTGTTCGTCGTTGGTTCATTCAACGGTGCTCTGAAGTAATGGAGGTTCGCCGTGTCCCGGTACATCCAAATGATTCCTGGACTCGAGGTATCAAGTCTTGGTTCGGTGTTTCTCTCGAAGTCATGGTGGATCTTAATCACGAATTATCATTGACACGTGCTGATCGCAGTTACCTGCTGTGGGCTCTAAATTTCTTGAAATGTTACGAAACGGAAGACGTGGCTCGCAAAAATTGGCATGTAACTGCGAAAACGTATCGAAAGCATGTTTTAAACATGATTGAGCGGATCGCGGAGCTTGATTTGGTATGTAGTTTGAGTATTTACATGTTAAAGAAGACCATCAATAAACAGTTTGCTGCATACGTATATACTTAATTTTTGGTTTGCTGCGGTGTTCTAAAACTACTTGCTCAGATCAAGTTCGAGAACCGATGGATAGACTGGGAGCATAAAGTCCCGTCAATGTCGATCGTTGGAACAGATTTCTTCATTCAAGAGCAAAGGCCAATATGCAAAGGAGACTACTCGCACAAATTTCGGCATGCTGGATTACGATATGAGATTGGCGTCGCATTAGGCTCCTCGAATATCGTACATATAGCAGGGGGTTATCCAGCAGGCAGCTGGCCTGATATCAAAATCGCACGAGAATGCTTGGTACCTCTCCTCACAGAAGGCGAGCAAGCTGCTGCAGATAACGGTTACCAGGATGGTGACCAATACTTCTTGACGCCTTTTGGAAACCCAGGCAACGCTGCAGAAAGGGAATTTAATCGTCAGTTGAAGTCAGATATCATGGCCAGACATGAAACCATCAACAAACGTTTCGAGCATTTCAAGTGCTTGGCAACTCGTCAGTTTCGCCACAGCCGCGGCCATCATATCACCTTCTTTACAGCAGTTGCGATGCTTGTACAGTTGACTCTGAAATATGAGCCTTTGTACGACTTGAAATCCCGCCTTACTTGAAAACCATTTGTATTTGTTCTGATAATTTAATTTTTTCATACAAACACTGGTTCGAATTCATAGCTTTTTGCGAACGTAGCACATCAAATTTTCCTTGCGGTTAGAAAATTTAAGTAGATTTACCGCAGCTTCCGGAAGATACGATCTTTAATTTCTAAGAATACAACTTATTTCATTCATAATACTGACACTCGTAACGATTCGTGCGATCCCGCATCCCCATACAATATACTTGGGCTACTGTGAAAATGAGCACCATCACTGAGGGATAGCTCCCGTTATTAATCATAATCGTGCGCCTTTTTCCATTGTCGGAGACAGATAAAAATCTCGGCCTTTTTACCCTCAAGCAAGGTACAGAAATGCTGCTCGTGATTGGATTGGATTGGATTGTTCTAGTTCGTTGATTTTGGTCAACAGGCGGCGCTCTATCCGAAACGCAAGGCCGATAGTACTCAGGCGTCTGGCCATAATATCTATCAGTGCTTCTACTTCCAATTTCGATGCGGTTCTTCATTACACCCATTTATGTTCATCTCAATGTCGATCGGCCCTGTTAGTAGGACCTAGGAGAGTACTGATGAAGTAGAGTAGGCACCCGCCCAATCCTACAGGGAAAATGCTGCTCGTGACTCCGGGCATGATATGTCGTTCATAGCGCTGGGCTTGATATCAAATCTAAGATCAAGCATCTTTTGTGTGTAATTGACGATCAGGCTACGCCCATCGGATGATACTGTTGCACAGATGGAATAGTTGGCAATGATGGTCAAGTACACGCTCGCCCGCTGTCCTTCTGACCACCACTCTATCTCAAAAGGTCTCATGTCGACCCATCTTGCAAATTTAAAGAGGAGTTGTTTTGATCAGTAACGTCAATGTCCGGCTTGGTCTCTTCGATTCATCATTGATCGAGTCTCGTTTATGAATCATGTTCAACGGTGTAATTTCGTCGTCATTATCCTCGGCAACGATCTCTAGTGCAGCATCTATAAGAAACGAGAAACCCCATTAGAGGACCTATAGAGTAAGTCTTTAAACCCAATACCGACCATTGTCTGCACGGCTGGATCGGCACTGGAGCATTTTTTGCCCCAGGAGTGCTGAAACCAACACTGCAAACAGCGCTTCATGTAGGCGCTTGTCATGTTCTTTCAATATTGTATTGGATTTCCTAACCATGGTGACGAATGCAACAGAGAAGGATCGGAGTGTCCAAAGTTCCCGCCAATCTGCATGGGAGGGAGGCGCAACGAAATTCTGCGACAGTACACCGACTATCTTACGAACCAATTTTCAAAAGCTTTTAAGCGAGATATCGAGGAAATCAAATGTGATGGACAATAACATCCAGTAAAACACAGTTTTTGAATCTTTTGAAATATTTTTACAAATATTAGGGAATATTAATCAGATACCGTAGCAATCATGCTAATCTGAGAGCTTTTCGTACAAAGGAAATACCAAATTCGGCAGGATTGTGCGAGCGAGGCCGTCGACGACGCTAGCTTTAAACCCTCGAAGTTTTTGAAAGGTGTCATGATATAACAATAGGAAAACTGTGATCTAGTTCCGCTGATCATCCACCGTTAGCTACAACAAGCATTTTGGAGCAGGAATGCATCCTTTAGGAGATTCCGTCAACGATTTTTCGTCCGGAGAAATTAGCGGCAATTCCAACTACCTCGTCTTTCAGATCGTGGACCGTTATGTGAAGATTTGTCGATGCATTTCGCTGAATTTGAGTTGGATTTTCAAAAAGTTGATAAATCCGATTTCGATGAACTCGTTGTGTGGGTACATTTATCAATTATCATAGGAGATAAATGGTATTTTACAAGCGCCTTACCAAACAAGATCATGGCTTGCATAACTTTTCGTTCACATTTACATTTTTTTCCTGTAATACAAGCAGTTCAACTCAGCGTGTATCGAAGGAAAAAATAGAGCAATGCGAGTCCTTTCCGCCTACCGGTTGTCAGCGCATATGATCAGAGTGTCGCCCTCGCCATTGAAACACCATTAAAACAGGTAAACGGTCTTGCATTGGACAATGAAAAGAGGGATCCTCAAGACCAATCCCTGTCTTTGTATGATAATCAGTCAAGGATAATGGGTTCAATAGATTTCTTCGGAAGTATTCTGCAATTTTTGGGAAAAAACTGTATAACACCTTAAAAACAAGTTAACGATTAAGGAATCTTGGTGGTATCTTGAATTCTAAACTAACGGAGAACAGATACCGACAAGATCTGACCACGATACGATATAATACAGACAATTTATGTAATAAACCTCAATAATATCAGGCAGTAAAAAACATACAATAAGCAATCGAGCCATTATAAAAATATTGCAATGACTGAGACCTGAGGCGGCCAGAGCTTAAACTACGATCAATAAGCCAACAGCACAAAAAAATCAGCAACGATGTTGGTTCTTACAAGGTCTAGAACTGGAGCCGGCCGTACTGCCACCTCCCAGTCGCTTCTGATCTAACTGAGATGAAAATCCAGACGAACGAGCTGGTGTTTGCGATGGCAATGGTGCCCTTCTCCTAAAGTCTGATAGAGACATTAGCATTCTATGCAGCGGAACAAATCAAAGAAGAGGCAGCTACTGTCCGAACTGAGAGCAGTGATCGACAAAAAAGCTTTACCTGGTTTCATTGACGGCGTCTCGGTAGGTGTTGGAAGTGATGACGAAGGCGACGGTCGGGTGGCCGGTGATGGTGAGAAATTCAATGCAAGCGGAGTCGACGAGTTTGGTTTAGGAGAAGCCGGTCTCGTCTTAGTCATAATAAGTTTCCAATCATCTAGTAAAAAATCAACTGCCTACAGGAGCGGAATGTTGAGAAGGGGAAGACGACGAAGCCGGAACAGAAGCCGGTTCCGAGACAGCAGGCTGGCTCACTTTCGGGAACATGGCCCGCAATAACAGGTCGAGCCTCTCCACAAGCATAGGTTGGCCCATTTTCTCGACAATCTTCCGAGCTGCATTCAGAGATTTTTCGGAACTTAGTTGGGTAGCCAGATCTAATGCTCGACTGATATTATTGTCGTTAACCGCAATCTGTATGAAGAAGCCAACGTCAGCTGCAGAGAATCTACCAGAAAAATGACAAAAAAACGCATATTAAAGATTGATATAAACCATAACAATACCCGAAGGAGCTCGATCAGCGTCACATCCTGTTTCAAAGAAAGACGAGAGCATGTCGCCTTCCTCTCATTCTTCTGCTTGCTAGTGCCAATATCGCTCATCGACTGATGATTGGCAACCATGACAGCGTTCAGCAGGTAGCGCTGCTCCAGAGGTGCTGCCTGATTATCGCCCAACATTGTCGGGATCATGAACGGTAACCCATTCAGGATCGGGCGGTTCGTAACAGATGGCTCCGTTAAACCGTTCTGCGAAGCAAAATAAGACGGTGTAAATTCAAATATCAAACTTAAAGTGAAAGCGAAATTGCTGGCAAAATCTGAGCATTCTGTTGTGACATAGTACGACAAAAGAGAAGCGGCTGGAAGTACCCGTAATGTAGCAACAAGGAGATCAGAAGAGGTGGCGCCAACAGGCCAGATAGTAGTCTTTGGTGTGGAACAGTGAGAAAGGCCATTCAAGAAAGGGATCCATTCGTAAGCACCGTTCATTAGGACTAGACCACGAACAAACAGCGACGAATCCATCGAAATCAGTAAACCCTATGGTCGATTATTCCAACATGCAGTGTCAATAGTAAAAAGAAAACAGCAGATTTCGAACTGCTTCAGCATGAATTTGAAATGAAAGCCAGGTGGAAAATGTGCTGACCTCTTCAGAGTACCCAATCCAAGAAATGGTAGAATCCGGGGATACAGGGCAGGACCCAGAGCCCAGACGTCGAATCTGTACACAAAGTCAACAGTGCGAAAACCCAAATTGCTACCAAAAGAATATAAATATGGATTCTAGAAATAGTTAAACGTTGAACAGAATGATAAAAGTGCCACATTTTAAAGAAGGCGATTTCGAGAGCGAAAAGCCAATATTTCGGAATCATCTGATAACGTAAGAGACGGCAAACTGTTTAAAAGCGGTAGCAAGATTGACGCTGCCAAACCAGTAGTAGGCACAGAGTGTACAACACGGTGCATAATTAGCAAAGATGTAGCTGTAAGAAAAATTGAAAAATCAATATGAAACATAGAAAGCAAACATAACGGAGATCGAGGTCACCTGCTTATCGACTTGATAGAGAACGTAGAGGTAAGATCCGGAAGCAGTGGTCGTAATGACCGCCAGATGATTATTAACTGATCCAGCCATACAAACAACAGCATCATCCAGACAGAAGATCGCTCGATGAACACCAGAATGTGACATTAGCCGTAGGATGCCGCGATCCGAGCAGACGGCGACATTCCTGCCAATCAGCGTGATAGCCAGTATGTCTTCTCCTTCAGGAAGCGTTGCACTAAGCTCAGATGAGCCAAGCAAAGTCAAGATGGAACAAACATTCAAAAGTTGAATTCAAAACGGCTGAAGCCTTTGAATCGCGAAGAGAGAGAAACAATTGATAGCAATAGATGGATTACCTCCAGTCACTATTGGCCGCCCAACTGTCGAAGTTTTTGTAGAAGATCGTTGCAGGAATCGAATCGTCTTTCCGGGGACTGGAGAACAGCGCCTATCCACGATCAATGGAGGCGTGGGATCTCCAAATTCAACATTGAGTGAAATGAAACGTGTTCTTAGTGATCAGCAGAACCGAAATAACGATGACGAGGCAGAGAACAACCAGCGCTTACCGAGAATTTTCCCAACGATCCCTTGCTGAAGCCAAAACGATCAGTCAGGCGGATTCGTGGCCGAGCATCGGCATCGGCGAAACTGATCTGAATACGACGAGTGACATCATCTACTGAGCTGGACTCGATCAAGCCGAATAGATTCCATGCCATCATCCAGGGATCGTTGGCATCTGAAAGCAAGACATTACGATCAAATGTTGGCTCCCAGCGTGATTTTGAAATTCGAAAAAGCAGAGAAACGTGAGCAAAACAAAAACTCCAAAAAATGCATGAGAAAGCTTGAGCCTTAGCCAAATGCAAACCTAAGAGAAAACCTAAACAATGAGAAGAACCGAGAACGAACGCATTCAAAAAAAAGCGAACATGTGACTAACCGCTTGCTGCACCAGGCTGAAATGGTGATTGAAGCTTTCGAACAGGTGCAGCTCGCAGGTATTCATCATGTGAGTAGATGCTGCGGTCATCATCATGGTCGTCATAATCATTCATAGCGTCCGCATCATCGGCATCTTCGTCAATCTCGCTATCGTGCTTCACGAGACGCCTTCGCTTGCGTCTTTCGTCAACAACGCTTTCCTCGGCGTCTTCGTCCATTTCTTCATCTCCTCGCTCCTGCCGTTCCTCCTCTTCTTCGTCAACCTCTTCATCTTCCATCGCTCTGTAGCCACGTTGAGATTCCTATTTTCTGCCTCATAGAGAAAACCAAATTGAAAAGCGTTGCAGAACACATAACTTTTCCAAAAATCGGTTTGCAAAAACCTCGACTATTCTGCAAACGGCAAGAAAGATAAAAAACTTTGTTTAAGTGAAGAATCAAGGTTACAGATCATCTTCAGAGCGTTCACATGGATGGGGCAGATCTCTGGGAACAGGTTCGTCCCAGATGATGATTACACCATCAATGGTCAAAGTAGCAATTGCATTATCTTTCGGACTCCATTCCATTCCCTGCGGTTTACTATTAGGCTGATGACGATCAGATCGTAACATTCTTACAATGAGACGATCCTGAAAGTGCTGACGCCCAATGCGCTTCTTCAAATTCACATTCCAGATCAATATCTCATAGCCATCGTTGCTATTACCAGCAAGCGAGGCGATATAGTGACCGTTTGGCGACCATCGTACAATTGAAACCTACGGCTGTATTATTCGACAGCAATTGAGAGGTACATTGTCTCAATTATAAGACTTAGTATGAAATAAGACGAGAATCCATAAAAACTATCGTCCATCAAACCTTCATAGACAATGATGCTAAAATGTGTGCCGAAACGTTGGTAAACATTATGCAACACCAAATCAATGGATTAGTGGGAAACATGGTGACAAATACGAGAGCTTGTGAGAGTTGGACCAACCTGGTCTGTATGTCCGGCTGATAAACGCAAGACGGGTTTCCAAGATTTTCCAGCACGCTCAATGACGACCACATCGAGGTTGGAGGGCACCGCCAGTCGCGATCGATGCCAATCCAGCCGCATTTGCAGATTGGTTCCTTTTGCAGGCGTCAGCAGAGCTGATTCGTGCAGAAGGCGGAGATCATCGTCTCCCACGGCCCAAATAATCAAGCGACCGTCGACGCCCGCCGATGCCATAATTTTTGAATTGTGATTGAAGGCAACACATTTGACAGGATTCCGATGACCAGAGGCCAGCATGACCTGCGATTTCGATTCCAGCCGAACCACCTTGATATCACTTTCTCTGCACAGTTTGTTAGCACAGGATTGATCCGCAGCAGAGGTTGACATTCAAAAGTAATTGACTTCGTCGCCTCAGGCGGAAATGAGAAAGAATGGCATTACCCGCTAGCCACAGCAAGCAGCTTGGAATCAGGACTAAATGCGATGTGATTCACATCAGCAGTCGTGCGAGTCAGAAACCCATCGATAGCGATGGATTGAGCTTCCGATCCCAATTTGCAGAGATTGACAGTGTGTTTGATAGCGCAAGCCAAAGAGTTTCCCTAGACATAGGTAATCAGAATATGGCGTAATAGCACGAAACAAGCAACAGAAAAACGAACAGATTCTCGTATAATGGCTCAACATGCACTTGAAGAACACAAAACAAATGAATGCATCCATACATTTGGGTGAAAAGCCACAGCTGTAACAGGATCGTTATTATCGGAAAGGCTGCAAGATTCTGTCAACGTATCGCCCGCCCAAAAAACAATCAGCGATCCTTCCTCTGCCGATCCGGTCGCTATCAATTCGCCATCCGGGTGCCAAGCCAGGACTCCTGGACCGCCACCATATGCGAATTGCTTCCTGATCATGGCCAAAACGATATGGGATACCTCGTGAAGCGGATGCCGTTTGTGCGCAGTAATAGATGAAACTGAAACGTTTTAGCAAAGAGCGAAAGGAATTAAGCGTGGTGAAGTTCACTAATATCTGGATATAGTGCATTCAATGGCTTCAGAAAGACCATGGGTCAAAAGGTCCTTATCAAAAGCGAATATTGATCGCACGTTTGATCCACCGAAGCTTTACAGCAGAAAAGAGCTGGACCGTGAGATCCATTGCTTAACAAACCCAGATCTCATAGGAACCCTCCATTCACTAGCAACACCGCCTATCTTGACCTAGCATTCGCAATGCTTGATCTTTTTCATGCTTTACTGGATAATCGGAACATTAATGGCAATCTGAACTGAGCTGTCTCAGTTAGTTAAGTTGTCAACTTGACAAACTTCAGTTTCAGGATGCTGCTTATCAAACGAATGCCTGAATTGCATCGATGATCCTTGTTCGTAAGATCACAAAAGCTAATGCTTCCTGCCCTGCCTTTGCAAGCCTTTCAGATAATCATACTTTATCGAGATAAAGGATCATAGTCTGCCATCCTCCACAGCTATATTCTAAAACTACACCATCTTGCAACCAATCAGCAGCTACTGCACTGGCTACAGGTTTGCCTTGAGCACCCAGATTGCCACCACGACAGTAGTCGCCACCAGACCAGATCTCCCCGTTCGCCAAGATATAAACGTAATGCCAATCTCCTAGATGCACATCACGAACGTTTTCCGGCAGCTCCACAAAGCTATCAGTGTGAGGAAGCTTGACAATCCAGCCTTGATTCGTCTGCAAAGCGACCCAACGAAACCAAACTTTCAGCCGTATTGGTTTCTGGTTGGGCTTAAATGAATACAAAAGGCTCCATGATTGTTCTTCATAACCAGATTGAAAGAGTCCTGATTTGTTGACGACGACAACATTGCTCTCGCCACACCCAACCAAGTCTAGATCTATAGGAATATTCCAGATCTGCTCATTTTCAGCCACCATTAGATGAAGGGTGTTGGATCCAGTTACAAAGACTGCATTTTCCCATCCGGTCGCAACAGCTTTGATCTGAGATGGCAATTTGATATCCTCCGTTCTGGAATGATATGTAATGACATAGCGTCGAAAATACCAATCCGGGCCGGACCGATACAATAGGCAGCTTCTCCCACAGCAGTATTCGTCAATGCTAGATAAGATATAGTGACGTTGACGATCGGTGTAGATAATCAGCTGACGTCCGGTTGTATGAACAGCGAAAAAGAAACCGCCGCATGCTATCGACCGAATTGATTTGTATCCAAAAGGAATACGTAATCTATAGAAACAAGCTGAAGTCAGTTCGGATTTCAAAGCGGAAGCGGAATACTGTAGAAGAATTCCATCATCGAACTTTTAAAGAAGTTTTCTTTTACGTTGAATCGGCATCGTGGCTATATTGCTGTGGAGAGGGGATGCCACCAAAACGAAACAGTTGCAATTTGTTCTGGTCAATCTGCCTGTGCATGTTATAATAGTCTGATCGGCTCGGCGCATTGACAACGAGCCTCGGGAAGCGCTCTGTCATCAGGAAACGCCACAGGCTTTCGGAGGCGGCGATCGCGTTCAGGAACCATCTGGAAACGGACAGCAGGCGGTATAGCGTGCACGAATCTAGAAAGATGAAGATCTGTTGGAAGAGTTGGTCAGGTATGGCTCGTAAGGAGGTCGCCATACGCCTATGGTTTGGACACCTATTCGAATGTCTCCGAGTTATAGCAATGTATGACCGACCCTTCTCGCTATGAATTTTTATGTCATACTTTCAGCACTGAAATAAGTGGATGCAGGCGTTGTTTTCAACTTGGCATCTTAGGCTGCACTGCAGATTAATCATGCTTTTTTGAGCAGGAATGCGCTCTGATTTTTCGCAAGGGAAGCATCCTCGAAAACAGCGATACAAACATGCATCAAAAATTCGACCAGAGACAGATTCAATTTACTTACCATAGCATCTATTCAGAGTCAAGGCGGCAATTTCCCCCGAAGGTGGGATTCGTGGGAGAAGAAACCCAAAACCTCCTTTCCCTCCCCTTAAAGATGTAGACAAGGAATATCTGAAAAGTTCACATTAAGTAGGGACGCTTTGCTGATTGATTGTAAAGCTGCTGTTCAAAAAAAAGTATTTTCTGCTTTTTTAAGGAAGCAATCTATTCGTTGCTGTGCCAAACATGTTGCTGTAATGCAGTTTGAAATTCGGGGCTGGCTTGACCACTCTCCGCGCAGTAAGAACTAGAAGGCTTGGTTTGCAAGGCTGTGGTGCTTGCTGCCCCTAGTCATGATGCGGTGATCCCCTCCGCGAACCTCTCGAGATAACTTGCTAGTGATGATGACATCACTGCTAATGCTCAAGCCAAGATTGGGCTGTCACAAACGATGGTTATCGACCGTGTCGTATAAGCACACGCTATTGCTGCCCAATGCCGACCTGCCTCGGGGCGATTATTCGAATGGATTTCATTGGCAAAATCTGTTTGAATGGCAACGACAACGTAGGGGTCTGCCACAATTTGTCCTTCATGACGGACCGCCATTTGCTGTAAAATGTTACTCCTATTATGATTCCATTTCATTTATCGATTCCAGAATGGCGATTTACATATGGGACATTGGCTGAACAAAACCATCAAAGACATCGTTATAAGATATAAGATTATGAAAGGGTATCGTGTTGATTACAGACCTGGATGGGGTATGTTAGCTTCAATTTTGGCATTTCAATACATCTCGCGCATTTCTTCTTGAATTCGATGTTTCACTCGTTGGAATCAAGTGTAATTTACTAACGTACTTTACAGATTGCCATGGATTGCCTATTGAATCGAAGGTCAAAAACAAGGAAACAGATCCGTTGGCAATCCGAAGAGCTTCTCGCGATCTAGCATCAGGTGTCATGATGGAACACCAGAAGCAGATGCGTTCCTGGTCATTGATGGCCGATTACGAAAACGCATACTGCACCATGTCGAAAGAATATGAAGCCAAACAAATTGAATTGTTTGGCGAGATGTCGTTTCGTGGGTTGCTACGAAGAGAGTTCCGGCCTGTTCACTGGAGTCCATCATCGCAAACGGCGCTGGCTGAAGCTGAGCTCGAATATCGTGACGATCACTGTAGTAAAGCCGTTTATGTCGCTTTTCCTATAGCCACATGTTCTGGTCCTCTCGCTGAACAGCCCAATGTTTCTGCTCTAATTTGGACGACAACACCATGGGTATTTTGATTGCGTCATGTTTAGCGATCACAGTAACTTTGATTTCAGACGTTGGAGGCTAACACTGCAATCGCATTCAATGCGGAGGCTACGTATGCTGTAATTCAGACAAGCAAAGGGAAATTTCTGGTCGGAGAGGCTCGATTGGCAGCTTTACGAAAAATATTTCCCGATTTGAGTGCTGTTATTCGTTCCATTAAAGGCTCCGATCTTCGTAATATCCGATGCAAGCATCCATATCAGCTGCATCGCAATTCGATCCCATTAGTGGCAAGCGAATTCGTAACGGATTCTGCAGGCACATGTCTGGTGCATACTGCTGGTGGCCATGGCAAAGAAGACTTTCTTGTCTGTCGCCGAAACGACTTACCTATTCTCTGCCCCGTTGACGAAGTAAGCAGTTTCCCATTCGGCTAGTCAATGCTAACTGCGAAATAGCAAGGCAAATTTACTGCCGAGGCGAATCAGCTGTCTGGGAAGTATGTCCTCGGTGCTGGTCAGGATGCTATTCTTCAGATGATGACCGAACAAGGCACCTTGATCCACCAAGAGGACTACATCCACTCCTACCCTTACGATTGGCGAACCAAGAAACCCATCATCCAACGTGCCACGCCGCAATGGTTCTGCCGCCTAGACGGCCCCGTTCGGGACGCCGCTCTGAATGCGCTCAGCGACGTCTCGATGTTCCCAGACGGAGGCCAACGTCTTCGAGCTATGCTGACTTCTAGAGATGATTGGTGCATCTCGAGACAGCGTGTATGGGGTCTACCCATCCCTGTCTTCTATCATGAACACACTGGTGAAACGTTACTCCAAAGGGACACCATCGCTCACGCTCGTGACATGGTCGCCCGTTATGGATCTGACTGCTGGTGGGCGCAGCCACTCGAGAACCTTCTACCCGAATCTAGACGCCATGAGGCTCATTTGTATAAGCGTGGTGTCGACACCCTGGATGTCTGGTTTGATAGCGGATCGTCATGGGCCGCCGTCCTCAGTGGCATCCAAGCCGATCTGGTTGTTGAAGGATCCGATCAGCATCGCGGCTGGTTTCAATCGCTGCTGTTGACCAAGATTGCTTCTGGCGGGAAAGCGGCTCCTTATAAGTCTGTTGTCACGCATGGGTTCGTAATGGACGAGGCGTCTAGAAAGATGTCCAAATCGCTGGGGAATGTTATCGTCCCGAAGGGGCTGCTTAAAGATTCGCGTTATTCTGTGGAAACCCTGCGAATGTGGGTGGCGTCGTCCGACTATTCGAGTGATGTTCATATTGGACCTGTGAACCTTTCAAAAGCGAATGAGACTCTTCGAAGGATCCGAAATGCTGCTCGATTCATGTTGGGCTGTATTGATGATATGACTGCAAGTGATCACCTACGTTATGATGTGCTACTTCCTATCGACCGTTATGCATTGCACGTACTGGCGAAAACCTGCCATGAAATTGATGCTTCATTTGAATCGTATCAGTTCGCCAAAGCGCTGTCTATTTTGAATAGGTTTCTGGGTGGATTTTTCTCACCGATCTATGCCACTGCTTGTAAAGACCGTCTTTATGCCGATGGGAAATCATCGACCAATCGACGTTCTGCTCAGACGGTTATTTCCATCATGCTATCAGCATTGACATGTTATATCGCTCCAATTGCCCCACATTCAGCAGAAGATATTTTCGCCCAGACGAAGCAATATGCATTGCTGAATGCAGATGATTGCAGGTCGATCTTTAAAAATGGATGGGTTCCAGTTCAGCCTGAATGGATTAACGACACCTTGGCAAGTGACTGGGAAGCGCTGCTTCAGTTACGAGAAGTTATCAACAAGATGCTTGAACAAGTTCGTGTTCAGAAGCAGATCGGAAATCCATTGCAGGCTAGTGTGACCATGGACATTCCTGACCATTGTTTATTAGCAAGAGAGATTAAGGCCACTGGTGTTGAGAATGTCGCCGAGCTTCTTTCAATTTCGCAGTTCAATCTTGAACCACTATCGCCATCAGCAAAATACTTTCTGCAAGAAACTCGCCCTATTGGAGAAATTACCGATGCTGAGAATGAAGCTGGGCTGGAGATTACTATCGGTGTTGCACAAGCTGAAGGCTCCAAATGTGCTCGTTGTTGGCGTTATACTGTTGTGTCAGCAGATTCAGATATCTGCGATCGATGCCATCACGTTGTCAGAACGGATCACCAAACGATGTTTGTTTCTTGTGAACCCATGTCCTCAAATTTATAAACAGAAAACTGCTGCATTAGAACTAAGTTATCATTTTGGCATGAGATTGCGACGTTTCAGTTACAATTACAACAATCCATTTTTCTAGCAAAAAGAAAATGGATTGGTCGCAAAACGAAAAATCTAACACGAGCCATTCGCTAAAAAGACAAAACCAATAGATTAATGAGATTTTAGCCAAAGCCAATCCAGACTCAAAGTTTCCTATTTTTCAACAATTTTTTTATAAAAATCCAGAATTCATTAGCGCCAGGCCATATATGTCTTCGGTGTCCGTGGCGCATTAACGGTTTGAATGGCGACTTCCCCGCTTTCAAACAATCTTGACGATGGCTGACAGTGCAGAGCGTGGCGGATTCGGTCGTGGATTCGGTCGTGGTGGCGAAGGCGGCCCCCGACGTGGTCGTGGAGCTCGTCGTGGCCGTGCCCGCGATGAGAACAAATGGGTGCCCGTCACCAAGCTGGGCCGTCTGGTCGATCAGGGCAAGATCAAGTCGCTGGAGGAGATCTACCGCTTCTCGCTGCCCATCAAGGAGTACCAGATCGTCGAGAAGTTCCTCGGCGACAAGCTCAAGGACGAAGTCATGAAGATCTCGCCCGTTCAGAAACAGACCCGCGCCGGTCAGCGCACGCGCTTCAAGGCGTTCGTCGTCGTCGGTGACAGCAACGGTCACGTCGGTCTCGGTGTTAAATGCAGCAAGGAAGTCGCCACGGCCATCCGCGGTGCCATCATCGCCGCCAAGCTGTCGGTCATCCCCGTCCGCCTCGGCTACTGGGGTGTCACCTTCGGTGACGCTCACACCGTCCCCTGCAAGGTCACCGGCAAGTGCGGTTCGGTTCGAGTCCGTCTCGTACCGGCGCCTCGTGGTACCGGTATCGTGGCCGCTGCCGCCCCCAAGAAGCTCCTGGGCTACGCCGGTATCGAGGATGTGTACACGTCGTCGGCCGGTAAGACCCGTACTCTGGGTAACTTCGTGATGGCCACGTTCCACGCCGTCTCGAAGACGTACGCGTACCTGACACCTGAGGACTGGGCTGCCACCAAGTTCGAGCCCACTCCCTACCAGGAGTTCAGCGACTTGCTGTCGGCCCAAAAGGCCGCCGAGAAGGGTCCCGAGAAAGCCGCCGTTGAAACTCATTAAACATCTTTATCCATTCTATACTCTGAAATATTTTTTGTATTGATCCGAATGAGTTGAGATGAGCTTTTGTTGAAAGCGAATTTTTTTGGCAAGGCGGCCGAGAAACTACAAATCTTTCAGGTCTTTGGCTGAATTCTCTTCACTAGCTGGTTGACATTTCATTTCGGAATTGAAGTCCACGATGATGGGCAGATGGTCACTTCCGATCTGATCTTCCACGACCTGAACGCATTTGATCTCAGTGGCAAGCCGAGATGAGGCCAGGACGTAATCCAAGCGCCAGCCTTTCTTTTTCGCTCGGCAATTAAACCGATAGCTACTATACTCAACAACCATTAATCCTTTGAACAAATATGAAATGCAGAAATCTACGAAAGCAAACCAGACTCGTATGCACGAAGCAGAAGCTTCTGAGAAACAGCTAAAGCATACGCCTACGACTTACTAATAGGTATAAGCTTTGACAGTTTCGAACGGGTGGAACTTTCGGTACATGTCGATGAGATCGCATTCTTCCAGCAGTTTGGTGAAGTTCTCGCGCTCTTCATCGCAGAAGCCCGCCGTCTACGAGCCGGCTTAGCTAATTCCCAAAAATCTCACGTTTTCGAAACCTTGTTTCGGTTCTTGATCGGATCGTGAATGTCAATATCCAGGTCTAAGCAACATCATATAAGACATCTTCGCCATGCAACTCACAAAAAAGCAATTTTACAAAACAGATAACAAATTTTCGGGAAAATGACTGAATTTAGAAGGGCGACGCGACGTACGAGCAACGTTCAAATCGCCGGTCACGATAACGGGTTTCTTCTCCTGGAGATCCTTGACGTAATTACGAAATTTCACGTCCCATTCGGTTGTGCGATATTTGAGCCGATCAAGTTTGGCCCCGGAATCTATACGGTCGGATATCAGGCAGCGATCCGATCTGCATAGAGTCAAGACCGACTGGGAACATAGACAACGACCACGTAGTAATCAGGCAGTTCAATCGTCATTAAACGTCCTTCATCGTCACATTCGCCTTTGGAAATTTTCAGAACAAGAACAATAAAAAAAAACTTTCCAAAAAAGTTCAAATGCAAAACTTTCCAAAAAGATTCAAATGCATCTATAACAAAATTACCGCCAACCTATGCCGTATGAGATGGTTTCAGGCTTCACTTTCGAGTAGATTCTATGGTCACGGATCAGTACGACCCATGATAGCGTCCCAAGAATGAAACTGACGCGGTCCCCGAATAGCCGCCTTTCTTAACGGTGGCGCTGTTCATGTGGCAGTGATAGCCGCGCTCGGTGAGATCCAGCGGGTTCTCTTCCTTTCTGCATTTCGTCTCGGACATGCACAAGAGATCGGGCTGGAATTTCGTGATAAAATCGGGGATGATATTCGGCTTCTGTGCAGCGTTCAGCTGGTGCTTTACCAGAAAGGGTGATTAGCCACCTTGACGACCGCTCTCAAACCGTTTACATTCCCTGGATCGCAAAGTCAACAGACCAGAAGAATGCCAAACACGAACATTACAATCATCAGCAGAAGCAGAAATGTTAAAAAACTAGATGAAAGAAACAACAAATAAGCCAGAATTCCGAACAAAAGATAAAACAGCCATTTAGAGATCATGAAGCCAAAAAGTCCAGAAAAAAATCGCTGTGAAAGCATCGACTAACAGAAAGCGATTCGCTGGACATGACGTGTCGCGGTGTTGGGTTTCGCCTTCTTGCTGGGCTGTACGACCGCGTCGCTGAGCGCCCGTTTCACCGACTCGCCGCCCACCATCACCAATCGACGTAATCGGGGCGTCATGCGCGCCCTTCACGCAGTCCGTCGAATCGGCCAACCTCGTTCATGGTTCGCTTCAAGGTTCGCTACCTGCTGGCTCAGATCGTCTGGGATGATGGCAAAGTGGACCAGGCGCTGTCAGCCGCCGCCCTACAGAAACTCGTGAAGAACGAGGTGCGAGACAAATTCGGCGATTATGGCAGTGCCACCTGTACACATAATATTCACGGTTTGAATTCGCTGTTCTCATTGTCATTTTCCTTTGAAAGTTCGATTTCCACTTTGTGTTATTTTCCGTTGAAATTTCGATTTCCATCTTGTGACATAATATGAACTCGCTGTTCTCATTGTCATTTTCCTTTGAAAATTCGATTTCCAATTTGTGTTCTTGCCTCTTTAGCGGGAAATCTACTGCCTTTCCTGCATAAAATAATATTTGAGTCTCTTTGCATGTTTATCTGAAAGCTGACGTCATTTACAGTCAAATATTTCAACAACGTGACGGGCTTGCTGATAATTCGATGCCCGAGGGCCAGCTATCGAATCATGTGGGCCACGCTCAGCCTGATACAATTCATCGAACAGCGAAAGATGAGGATGTCCATGATCTATGTAGCTGGTGACCGCCTAAAACGACCTGGAGTCTTCGTCATCTGACGCCTTTCTTTAGGGACAATTAGTTCATGCCAAAAGCATGCTATCAAATTCCATACGGATACGATTCGCAATGAGAAGATCGCTGCCAGGCTTAATAATCTGAACGCGAGCACAAGAGAGATTATGGATCTAGAACACTGATTTAATTATTCTGCACAAAACCTGCTTATTTATTGAACGAAAGTTCGAGCACGGGTGCTTGAATGAACCCGCCCAATGGTAATCAGCATTACCAAGCGTAAAAAGCGTTCCTGGATGATGCTGTCAATCAATAAACTTGGCTCAACTTTAGCGTATTTATTATTACTAAAACGGCGAAGATCAGGCATACAAATCTGTCGAACCCGGAATCGACTGATAGTAATCGAAATGATCGGGTAGCACATGTCGAAGATCACGTTGTAGCTGCCAAGCCACGACCGATCCTGCGCCCTGAATGCAAAGCGCCAGTACGGCTACGATGCCAATCGCCCAGGGCAGATGAAACGGAATCGACATTGACAGCATCGTTGATAGGAACGCGATCTGCAGTGCGATTAACGCCCAAAACATGCAGGCAAATGTAGTGATATAGCCACGACGCATTGTTCGAACGCCCATGATGCCCAATATCGAGCTAAACGAGACCAACAGGCCCAACGCGAACATCACTATAACAGATAATTTGTCAGATCGACAGTAAGAGAAATATAACAGCTTGAGAGTGGAAAACAAAGACAAAAAATAAAGAAATAAAACATAAAAAATGTAAAATGAGCACATACAATACGATGCCGTATTGTTAGATCCATTATCCGGGCTACTAGACATCCCGATCCATGCTGCTAAAGAGAGGATTCCAATCCCCCAGGACAGGCATAGACATGATAGAATCAAAAGCGCCGATTCGGGGGTGCACGTCGGGAGCTTGGCAGCGCATCTCGACCAGACTGATGGCGGCCTGATGTCCTCGCTACTGAATCGATCAATCTCCTGCAGCGATAGCCGAAAGATCTCCTCGACGTTGATGTTCTGTTTGGCGGAACATTCGACATAGGGACAGCCCCATTCTCGAGCCAATTCCATGCATTCCTGAACGGGGATTCGTCGTTCGGTGTCAAGGTCCTGCTTACTGCCGACCAGAACTCGAGCGATGTTCTTATGCCCGACCAGGTTGATCAGCTTGTCATTGATCACTTTCACCTAGACGCAAACTAAACACAATCGCAGCATGAGATAGGCAGGGTGATACGTTTTGTAATGATCTCGGCGATGTTAAGCTGAACACCAGAACGTAGGCGTGCGCTCCAATGCAATATTCGTTGCGAAAAAGCTCTTGCTCGTCCTGTAGCGAATCTTCAAAATCCCAAAAGCATGCAAGATGGAAGAAAATCGCACCTGTCCCTGTGTATCTGTGATGATAACATCAACGTCTTGACCGCGATGTTTGATCACTTTTCGAAACGAATTCTCATAAGTGGGCTCGTAATGGTCATTGAATTTATCGGCACAAAATCGGACCGAGATCGCTGTCTACAGGTACGCTCATTAGCTCGGACTTGCACGAAAACGGCAACCATTACTTTGCCGACAAACGAAAACCCGAGAATTACGACACGTCTCTGACGATTGAAGGCTGAAGTCATGATAGTGGAACGGGTCAAAATCTGAAGGTCATATCAAGCAAGAGGGAGAAGATTTCTATCAATTCGCAAATTTCTGCTTCCGACTCGCGCAAACATTTGCACAGGAGCGCAGTTTTTTCTTTAAACTTGCGCAATTTCTGCAAATCTATTTGTCCGGTGACGAAAATAGAGGCATGTTTAAAATGTTTGAAAGGCATTTTCATGCTGAATGTCAAATATAATGTGCTGGGTTCAACCCTGAAAGCACAAAGTTGGTTGTTGACTATAAAAGACTGAATTAAAAATTTTAATCAGATTTGATACTAGCATAAATATATTTCACAAAAGGTAGCGAAGAAGCGAATCCAATTGCGCCAAGCATTAGGAAGAATGCCAGCGAAATGATGGTCATATAACCAAAGAAGAATGACGTTTGAAGAAATCCACTCATTGAAGATCTATATCCACTATTCAGGCCCTGGATTATATGGAACTTTGCCAGAACTATACCTTCCAAAGTAGTAGAACAGAGAGTAGGCGAACACGAAAGCTCCACCGCTGCCTCCATTAATGAAAGACGCCCACCACCAAAGATAGTTTTCATGAGCAAGTTGGAAATATGTCAACCTTGAAAGTGAAGCTAAACATGGCGAAGATTATCGTGTTCATTCAAATGCACTTACGCCACCGTTATGAACGAAGTCACCAAAACCAGCATAACGAACGCCAGCGCCAGCATGCCAAATAGACGATACACTTGATGGCCCCAAATCGCAGCGAAGATATAATGCAAATCTGACGAACATAAGCACACAGTATTGTTGCTATAGCGTTATATGAATACCGATATAGATGGCAGAAAATGGTAAGAAGCCGGCCATAAACGCTGTCGCGAACGGTTTCTGGAACCATGGCGCTGCCGGGATTTCTCTTTGAACCCGGTTGGTCTTGCATGGCGCCTCGAATGGCTTCGCCGCCTTTCGGCCCCGAATCGCGCCCAGCACCGTCAATGGCATCGTTAGAAATGCCCAGATACTAAACAACGTCATCATGGTTGTAACCGGGACAGTCACAACCAATCCATGAAGCGATGCTAAAGTGTTCAATGTCAGAAAGACGACGGACAGAGGCCCGACGAAGATGGTCGCCGTCAGCATAGCATTGGTCGCCCATTTCGCATCAGCGCCGATCTGCTTATAGAGATATGCAGAGGCGTAGCCTCCCACTGGAGCCGTGGCTGTATAGAGCATAATAGCAGCAGTATAGAACGAGCCATGCGGAAACAGAGACAGAACACAAAGAGCAGTAAGGCAGGTAAAGATGTGGGTTCCGCTGCCAACAACAGAACTAAGAAGCATCGGATTCGAAGGATATCTGAAGACGTCGCCATGAACCTGTTTCCAACCCGATTCGTCAATGGCTCCTTCCAGAAGCAATTCATTGTCGTTGCGTTCCGAGTATCTAGCGAAATCGTTTCGTAGAATTCGCAGGATGATAATGGCGAGGAAAACGGTGAGCAGAAGCACGAGAATGAACGAATTGATGATGGAAAGCCAGTGAATGTTGAGAGACTGTTCGCTGAAGAGGGCGCGGGTGTGGTGAGCCCAGCGCTCTACATAAGCAACGCTGACGGATTCCCACTCGACTGTGTATGAGAAGTCGACCGTGGCCGAGGTCAGCGAATCTTTCAGTAATATTCTGGCATCGGCATCCGATGAGATCGCACACGAGATGATGCTGGGTCCATTATATTGCAGAGTGAAAACTGTGTGTGGATACAGATAGATGTTCGTGATATTGTGGACGTGATCTTCGAACTCGAAAGTGTTCGTTTCAGTATCGCCGAAAAATCCTTGAATGGGCAGGCCGTCGATGTAGCCAGTATAGACATAATCTTGACTGATAATATCCATGTACCTTCGAATTTTTTCTTGGTTTAGTTCCAACGTACATGCTCTCTAGAGAATTTGTTAGAAAAATTCGGCAGAGATAATAAGCGCTATCAATCAGACCTTTCGCTTGGTGAATTTCTTGAAGCGAATGTCATAGACGGAGCTTTGGAGATGCTTTCCGGTCAGCGCATCACCAAATGATTGTGGCAGCTCTGTTATTGATTCAGGCTTACATACCGGCAGCGAGTAATAATCGAACGCTTCCGCTGGATTGTGGAAAGACCCAACGGAATCAATATATAATGGAATCTAGCAAAAATCAGATTGTGCTGTGATCCCTTCAGAAAGCCACATACAGGTTCGCCGGCCTCGTAATCATGGCGGTCATCTGCGGTCACGATGGCGCTGCCAATCAATAGAATCACAGCCAGATACATCATATTGGAGTTCTGGACCTTTGGTAGAGCTGTGCTCCCTCATCCTGGCGTGATGACATCACTCTGGGACTGGATGATTGCATGCAGCGATACGAAGAATAAAAAAACACGAATAAAAAAGATCACGCGCTCAGACCAATGCAATGATGATGGCGTTTAGGGGTTCAGACTGTAGGCAACTACAGGTCGGACGACACAATGCTTGCTGTGATCCGAATTGCCGGATTCGGCAAAACCGAAAACTTGGTGGAATGTTTGCTTGTGGCGCCCAAAATACGCCATTTATCGAATCTTGAGAGTGCAATCTGCTCCTGGTATCAGGCTCTAGACCCGACCAAGAATATGTTTTAATATTGTGTTCATGTATTCACTACTATTTACAGATTGCTAATGATGATAAACCAATTCCATGCGAAAGTTATCGGACAGATCAATTCCTTGGGACGCAGCTTTTAGGGCAGGAAATATAATCTGAGGTCGTGACGTCTTGGCCCAGTACGTTCACCCAAGCTTCTGGATCCAAAATTCTGCAGGACGGTTCGGAAACATCTTGGTCAACTTCAGGATCTGTCTTTAGTAGCGATTTCTAACTAGATTCAATACGACACAGTAGATGTAGGAGCTCTGAGCTCTTACTGTTTTTTGCACAATTTCGTTCATCTCATTCATGGCATTCGAACGTTCATGTGACAATTGCTGAATGCGAAGCAGCTGTGAAAAAGGGTCAACGGCATTGATTCGGACAGATCCGACGGCATACCATGAGCTGGTTATCTTGCTCCAATCTCAGGCATCTTTCTGGCAAAGAATCGTTCGATCCAATCTGTTTAAGTCTTTCATTCTCTTCGGTCAACTCTGTAATTTTCGCATCTGCTGCTGTAAGTTTGCTCTCGAGCATTTTAATACTGAGAAACTCATCAGCATCAAGTAAATCGGGGTTTTAAATGATCATACGTTGTGCTCAGACGTTCGATGTAAGATTCATCATCTTGTTGCTGCTTATGTGAGGAAGCCAATGCCCGATCACGTTCCTTGATAATACTATAAGCCTTGCTCAACTCCTCCTGTAGCTTGACCAAGCTGCGTTCAACTGATTTCAACCTAGAGGTTAGGTTAATCTTTCAAAACAAAATAGGAAGCAAAATATGCAGAAGAAAGTCTAATGACAGCTCAGTCTATAGCCTACCATTCGCGATTTTCTTCGGATAACAAATCAACATTATTTACAGGAACATCAGTCAACAAAGAGGGTCGTTGGCGAAGTCCATCTAAATCATGGCGAAGCTGAATAGCAGCCTGGCGTTCCACTCGATACATTTCGTGCAGAGCTTCATCTGCATGAAATCAGGACACCGGGCAATGAGCACAACTTCGGACCTTACAATCACTAATGACGGCGTCTAACAGACTCTCGCTTGCGTCTCGAGCCTTCAGGCTCTTTGCTAAATCGGGCGCGGACGCCTTCCGATCCTCGTTACCCATGAAGTCTTCTTTAGCAAACTGCGAGCTTCACTTTACCACAGGTTCCCTTCTGTTTAGGACAGTGTCTTTCTGTCCATCTCGTCATGATTGCCGTCACCAACTGCACGATTGCACACGATCGGTGCAACGGCTATCATAGTCGAGGCAGGATGGAAGGCAGTGTAGCTACTGTCATTGTCGATTAGAAAGACAGTGTAACTGCTCTAAGTGGCTAAGTGCTGAAGGAAGGGGATCTTGGAAGGAATATAAAAGCTTTATCTGAGCTAGCAGACTCTTAGCATGTAGCGTTCCATATTTCCTTTATTAACATGTTCCGTTGAGAACCGACGAGGCAATTCCTGCTAACTGGCGCTGTTGAGCGCTTTTGGTTATTTTTATAATTATGTCAGTTGTTGGCTTATTTAGCAGTTGTGATCAAAAACGGCGAATTCGGATGATGACTCACGACACCTTGATTGTTTTGATCTGTTTTTCAATTCGACAACCTCTTGGAAATGCTTGCAGAACCAATTAATGCTAACGAGGTCGCTGTTCGACGGATCAGCCACCAAGATCTATACCAAGTAAAACAAGCGGCCTCCTTACTAGCTGGAAACAGCGACCAGTTTCATCTTATTCGCCAATTTCAATCTGGTCGAGGAGTTACGTTCATCGCCAGTGAACACCTACAATCTCGGTCGCTTGCCATCGTCTTTCATGCATCTCGGCATCGGCTACGTCGCGATACTCCTCGCAAACCTCTCGAGGATACGCGCTGTACGTTCTTCGCCGACCATCTCGCTCTCTGGTCGTCTTTATGCGACGCTGTTGACGAGGTTTTTGCTGAATGGATGTTCCAGCATCAGGATTCGTCAATCTTACTAACAGGATATGCTACTGGTGCAGCGCTCGCTATGATCGAGGCAGCTCGTATCAAATGCTGTCGCCAACTCGGTCCCGATCGTCTGCAGGTCGTCACGTTCGGATGCCCACCATTAGGCTCTCCGACAGTCCTGCCTGAGCTTCTGCCGCAATCAATTCATATCGCCTGTACTTATGCACATGTTGACGAAGGCGGGAAGATTCTGTATCTTTTGAATTCTGAATTCTGGGATTCTCGCCCGAATCATGCCAACTGTCCAGTTTTGGATCGGAAAGATTATATCGAAGCATGTTCGGAGTGGGATGGCCAAGTTCGCTCTCAGCTTGTTCCACAAAGGAAATCCATACTTTCCGAACCGGTTGACGCGAGCAAAGATCGCGATCTTATCGTGCAGTGTGTCCGTGTTTGCAATATGACCAGTTCGACAATGCTAAACCAGGAATGTATACGTTTGGTGAAGCTAGGGAATGGTTCCCAAATCGCTTTCATCAACAGCGATGCGGCTTTTATTATTGCTCTAAGCGTCGACGGTCGCATAGAATCTGACATTGACCCCTTCTCGGATAGTCTGGTGCCCTGGTCTGATGATTACCCTAAAGAGCTTGTTATGGAGGAAGTTATGGAGCTATGGAAACCCTTGATTGATGACATTATGCATTCTACATTGCTCGATTGGGTTAAAGCTGATCCGAGAAAGCATGTCGCAGTCACCGGGTAAGAAAACCTGATCTTTGCTGGAATCAGCCGGTTAACAATTATTCTGATTTGGAACTTTAGATTCGGTCTTGGAGCCTGCTTAGCTGGAGTTACTGCCAGATTGCTGGAAGATCGCTTGGGAAAAACGGCTCTAAAGGAACGCCTAGCGCTTGTTCTCTTTGGATGCCCACCGGTCTGGTCTTCTGATTTCGTTCGACATTGTATGATTAGAATACCTCGAACGTACCGAATCGTCTATGAGCGCGACTACCTTGCGACTGTCGTATCTGTTTCTGGAAGAGAGCATCTCGGGAAGATTCTGCATGTAAGGAATTCGCGATGTACAGATGACGATGTCTAAGTTTCGTAGTTTCGTGATAGCGGGTTAGTTTGTGATGATTTCTGGAGCGTCTGGCGATCTCCTAATAAGGACCATTCCGATATTGAGCGATACCGAGCTCAAGTATTGGCTTGGGATGGCGCCATCAAACGCGCGAGGAAGATTCGTCGAAAAAGGCGCTCCATTCGCAAACTCATCGCGGATGATCCCAATCATCCTGTCCTGGTTGACATGGCTGAATTATCGAATCTAGTTTATGAGGACGAGCCGATAATCAGGTCGATTCTCAGCGACATTCAGGCAACTCGCCCGATGCGTTTAGTTGCCTTTCTGACATCGGACGAAGATTGTGAAGTTGGAATATTTCGTTATGGGATTGAGGGTGACGATGATTGTGATTTGGCAATCGTATTTCGAGGATCGTCATCAGTGAAAGACGTTTACCATGATTTATCGATATCGCCTGTTCCATTTGAGGATATCTTTGAAGAAGGAGACGATGCCCGAGTTCACCAGGGCTTCTTAACACAATTTCTATCGGTTCGAGGCCAGATCGACGAAATCATGAATGTAAAAGTTACTTTTAAATTTGTTTCATCGCTCGACTGAATTTATCTTTTCCAGAAGTATAACCTAATCAGTAGAAGAATCATTGTCGCTGGTCATTCTCTGGGTGCAGCCAATTCCATTTTGTGCTCAATGCATCTTGAATATAATTACGATTTGAACGATCGGTTGATCCAAATCGGATTTGGTGGAGCTCGCGTTGGGAACGCCAGATTTCGTCAAGTATTCCGATCAATGGTAATGATTTGCTTATCGACCAAGCCGCTATGAATTCACCAACAGCTAATTAGGTTCGTAATTCATATACTGTGATTAACGACAACGACCTTGTATCTGGAAGCTTGAACTTCAGTGTGTTTGGTCATGTTGGGAAAATTCTGCATATTAGACCGACAACGAACCATCTGTTTGATGGCGTCCCGCCGGATTGGTCGCCTTATTCAGTCGCCGATCATAGCATTTTAAATTATATCGAACGACTTCGGAAATGGTCGGGACGCGTGATCTCGTGTCCAGAAAACGAATTTATCATCAGACGCCCTAGCGCATACCAAGATTCTGCTCCATTCACTCCCTTCGAAATTCTGTGCACATTTGCCGATTGAGGTTTCTAAAAAAAACTCAAACAAAAAATAAAAAAAAGGTTGTCGTCGAGTGCTGCGCAGCAGAGTGTCGAAGCTCCTGTATTATCCGGCACCATGTCTGAAGAGGTCGGTGGCGCCCTGAATTTTTATTACGCCCCTGATATGATGAAATTCGCAGAAGCATCGCCCATATATCCCCATTCAGACACGGGACGAAGCTGTAGCCGCTTTGGCTGCTCGTGATGCGCTAAGGGAGGCCAGGAATGCAGAGAGAAAGGTAGCTGTTATATTCAGTTTCGTGAAGCTGTAGTTAGAAGGCATAATAGGTCAATGTACTCTCACAAGCAATGGAGGAAACATCGCTTGAAGATCTACGCCGGGCACGACTCGCCGAACTACAAGCGAAAGCGGGCAAAGTACATCAATGGCGTGCGAATGGTCATGGTGCATACAGCGAAGTTGCAGATCAACGAGCTTGGTTTGATGCCACAAAGACAAGTGAAAGGGTGATTACACATTTCTATCGGCCAACCACTCCATTCTGTGAATTGGTCGACAAGCATCTGTCGGTTCTTGCTGCAAATCACATCGAGGCTAGATTCATCAGAATCAACGCTGAAAAAGCTCCATTTCTCGCTGATAGGCTGAATATTGTGACCATTCCAACTATTGTAATGACATCTGATGGGTTGGTGGCCAGTTATTTTACCGCTAACGCTAACTCATTGCTTTTTGCTCTATCGATTGAAACAGATCGAGAAATTTGTCCTAAATTTGTTTCTCACTTTACTTGGTTTAACAATGGTTTTACAAACGTCATCAACTGAAACAAGACTTAGAACTGTTAAAGACCGAATAATTGGATTTGAAGGCATCGCGAAACTGGATAAATGCAGCAGTGAAGACTTCGAAAGGCGTTTGGCTCTGAATGGTATGATCGACTATGATGGCGATCCTCGTGGCAAGAGTACAGGGAAAGAGAAAAAACTTGTTAATCTCATCCGAAAGAGTACTCTCGCTAAAACTTCCTTTGAAGGTGCTACTGATTCTGAAGACGGTGAATCGGACGACGATTAGATAGCGGCTTAGCTTCTTTCGATGTATAATACAGCCCTGACATTAACCGCCAAAAAATTTGATCAGGCTACCTGGCATGATACATCCGCGATTTTGAAAAAGATCGGTTTCATTTTAAGAAACTGTTTTGGTACCAACGAAAGGTCGACTCGGTTGTCTACCACAACTCGCTATCTGATCTACCACAAATACTATCATTGCCTTTATAAATCCCATCAACACCTGTAGGTACATCAGAGGGCAGCGCCGCTACACTTCTTGAAATCGCGTTGTTTCCTCCACTCGTCGTCCCTCTCAAGACCATTAATCAGGATGGGTGGCGGGAACAGTGAAAGCGGTGGTGCTAAACGCCATCCGATTAAATCGCTGGTGTCGGGAGGCTTAGCTGGCGGTATTGAGGTCTGCGACCCGAATGGGACTTCGAATATCGACTAAATTCTATTTAGATTATTTGCATGTACCCAACTGAATATTGTAAAACCCAGCTGCAGCTTGATCGTAATACTGGAGCAAACCGAAGATTTACAGGATCGTTCGATGTCATCCGTAAAACAATGAAAACCCATGGATTTCGGGGTCTTTATCGAGGTAAATTACACAGATGTTTTTTATTTGGAAATCCATCCTGATTCAAATTAAGGAATGTCTTCTTTGCTTTATGGCTCCGTTCCAAAGAGTGCAGTTCGATTTGGATTTTTTGATGCCATGCGAAACTTGTTAATGGATTCCAATGGGCAACTTTCCCGAACCAACACGCTTCTTGCCGGTATGGGAGCCGGTGTTGCAGAAGCTATAGTGATTGTTACTCCAATGGAAACTGTTAAGGTCAGTATTTGGGCGGTTGCACATTCATATGATTAACAACCTCTTTAGGTGAAACTGGTTCACGACTTAACTCGTGATGTTCCAAGATATCGTCCAGGAATTCGTGGTATCGCTCAAGTTTGCCAAGAGGTACAAATGACAACCATCTTGGTGATATCGACCCCTCATTACTACTTTAGGAGGGGGTTCGTGGTGTTTACAAAGGATTGACACCCACAGTGTTGAAGCAAGGAAGCAACCAGATGATCCGGTTTTTCGTGTTCGGCGAACTGAAGAAATACTTCCAAAACGGAGACCGTAATGCTGATATTGGGTTAGTGAAAAAGGATCTGGTATCTGCAATCTCTTATAAAATTGCAGGCCTTTTAAAACAGCACTCTGCGGTGGTCTTGCGGGAGTGAGTTATTGTAGTTAATGCAATTCGACGTCGTTTGAACTTTGGTAGGCTGCCAGTGTTTTCGGCAACACTCCAATCGATGTTGTAAAGTAAGTGAATTCATTCGCATCACTTGAACTGAAAGAACTTATTGCCTTTGATAGATCACGTATGCAAGGTTTAGATTCGGCTCAGTATAAGAACACCTGGGACTGTATAAAAGCGATTGCCAAGGAAGAAGGGTTTTCCGGCTTTTATAAAGTAAATCTAACTCGCATGGAAGATCAGGGAATATCTCAAAGTTAATAGGGCACTCTTCCTCGTCTTGGCCGAGTTTGTGGTGATGTCGCTCTTGTATTTACCTTGGTGGACCTTATCAACAAGTAATGCTCGTTTGTTGATCACGCCATTAAACTGATACCATCTTTCACAGGGGTTTAGATAAGGTCTGGGACACAAGTGATTATAAATGAGCAGCCTCTGCTCTTATCCATTGTCCGCCTCCAATATACAACCGAATTGCTGAAATGATAAATAAAAGAACTGTCTTAATTTGTAAGTGATAAAATCAATTGCTTGTATTTATTGCAATATAAAATTGAAATGGCTAACAAAAGTTTTCTTAAATTGTCATCATTCACAATGATCAGCACTGCGAAGGTTGAAAGATTTTCGAGCATTCGGAGACCGAATTATAAAATAAACTGTCACTTATCAGAGCGATAGGTGATATCAAATACCAGGTGCTTACCTCCGACGAATGAGAAGAACATAGTCCAGAATAAATGCATTTCCTTGATCATTGTTTGGCGATCTTAGCAGGAATTAATCAAAGCATAGGTCCAGACAAGAAATTACTCACTTCTCATGAGTACAAGAGAGAAAGCGCAAGCTGTCAAACCAGTTAATAAGCTTTGCATTTTGGTCAAGATTGGCTTTGCTAATAGTTGCATGCACAGAACAGCACCAGTTAATCTACAACGAGTATCACCAAAAAGCAGATGACGCCAGTTCTAATATGAGCGAACCCATAAAGTCGACCGAAGAAAACAACATTCGAATGAACGCTTTGGTCGGTCTCCCGAAGCAGAATTCCAGCAACAGTTAGCGGAGCAGCGAAGAGGTAAAGGCAGTTACAAAGCAGAAACCAGCCATAAGCCTTGGTGAAGCGCGGGTTGGGTCCACCGTAATAGAGTTTCTTCTCTGCACCGACGGCACTTTGGACAGTTCCAGGCTCGCGTCGCCCTGACGCAGGACGATATGAGACCGCCATCCCAAAGGCCAGCAACGAGGTGACAATGTGGAAACATTGACAGGGCCGGGCTGCGTTGCGTTCCGCCACAGGTCAGGTCAAAATGACATCTCACTTTGCTTACCAGGGTGGGTTGTTAGATTTACTTGGCCATGGCAAATTGGATTCATGATTCGCCAAGGCAATGGTGATTGCTTCGGAATCTAAACTGTCGGCACAACCTCTTGTATTTGGTTCTGATGATTGGTCTGGTTGCGCTGTCGTGCTGCTGGATGCTTTGTTTGTAGTGCTGTTGTTTTGCAATGCGTCAGGTTATTTGGTGTATTTTTCAGTGGCCAAAGAAGATCCGACATCTTGATATGTCTTAATGAGCAAATAGGTTTTCTGCAAAACTTTTAGTTCGTTTACTTTCCCGGATACCAAAATCTCGAGAAGAAAGCTCTCTGCGCTCTTCTTATTCACTCGTCTTAAGAACTGAACTGCCTCTGGAATTGTCATTGATATCAGTTCTTCGAGTTGCGTGAATTCTTTGTAACCAGGGCAGGTTCTCTTTATGAATATGTGCAAAGTTTCCTCTTCGAATATGCTCTCCAATGGTCGTTCATGCAAGAGCCGGAAAGCCTCGGCAATTATACGAGTGTCACTTTCCTTTTCCCAATGATAACCGAACTGGGTGTAATAGCACATTGGAGAAGACCCTTTCGGTGCCAGTAGGCTTAAAAGCAGAAGGGATCTGATCCTTAATGAATCCTGCTGATTCCTGTTAAACCGTAGTGCCGATTCATCGTAGAGACGTATTTCCCTGGCCCCATGCTTAAACGCCATTCGATCGACAATTTTCAATATTGTTCTTCCACTCGGGCCGAAAGGAATGGAGTGAAGCCAGCTGAGAGTCCAACTTGATTGCTGCTGCTTGGGACGTTTCAGTTCTAAAATAATCTTGGCAGTTGGATCTCTTAGAACAGCAACTTCACAGTCTTCCAATAAGCAATCGGAAAATGTTAATGAATTCACTAGCCGCTCCACCTCGTCGCAGGGAACCTCATCTACCATGGCCGTTTGAATGGATCAAAGATTTGTTCTTGCTGGCGATTTCAGATTTCACATTGGGTTGAACATTCTGTGACTTTTTTAATGCAATCCAGGGTCATTGCCAACACAGCATGAGAATATCTGATTACGCTTAGTGTCTCTATAGTCTTCCTGAACCGAAATACTCTTAGAGCTACTTCGCTACATACCTTCCTACAAAACGTATAAGCTGGGAATTTGATAAGCAAGTTATGTTTGGTGTTATGCAGGATTCAATTTTTAGGCCAATGCCGTAAGTTTTATAACATCTTGAATTGAGATAAAAAGCTCTTTGCCGCCATTATGTAGGCTTTGTTTAAAATGTGGAATGAAGAGAAGAACCAGATGTCTGGACGTGACAAACAGGATTAGTGGAGCGGAGCACCTAAAACTTTCGGATGGCAGGCGAAAGTCCGTCACGGAGCTCCCTTTCTGTCATCATCATCATCATCAACCATGTCTGCTCGCGACGAAAGTATCAGCTCTGCCGGCTCTTCCGTAGAAGAAGAAGCTCAGCAGCAGCAGGTCGATATTATAGTTTCCGTTCTGTTATCAAACTCACTTTCTTGAAGGTTGATGAGACCTTGAACAACCAGGACGTGGTGACAAAATATCGAACGGCTGCTGATATTGCCCAACGAGTCCTGCAGAAAGTTGTTGGAGCTGCCAAGCCTGGTGTTAAGGTCCTTCAACTTTGCCAAGTTGGAGATGCCTTAATTCAACGAGAGGTTTCTTTATATCGGCATGCCAGTAGTCATGTGATTCATTTCTCTACAGACAGCTGCAGTTTACAACAAGGCTTATGGCCCGAATAAGGTGAAGCTAGAAAAGGGTGTAGCATTCCCTACCTGTATCTCCATCAACAACGTTGTCTGTCATTTCTCTCCTCTCGTTGGGGACGAGACTGAAATTCAGCAAGGCGACCTAGTAAAGACTGACATGGGTGTTCACATCGACGGGTTTGTTCGCTTTTTACGCTCTTTCGATATTTCCTCTTTTCTATTCTGTTCCTTCTATATGTGCCGATATTTTCTCGCTTCGAAGTTTCCGTTTTCGAATGTATTGTATATTTGGCTGTTTCTGTGGGACACGTTTTCAGTTTCTGCCGTAGGTACGCTGCCGCTGTTGCCCACACCTTTGTCGTTGGAGCTGAAGAAATCACGGGCCGAGCTGCCGATGTTATGCTTGCAGCTTATTACGCTTCCGAGCTTGTGGCTCGTACTCTGGTGTCTGGAAATACTAATGCCCAGTGCACTGAGATCACTGAGAAGGTCGCCAAAGACTTCAACTGCCAGGCAATTCAGGGCGTTGTCTGCCATAATATGAGCCGTAACGTTCTTGCTGGCAAGAAGGTATTATGTGATTATTTTCTTTTTGTTTTGGTTAAAATTTCTCTTAGGAAATCCTCTCCCGAACTGATACTGGGCATAAAGTTGATGCTTGCACAATTGAGCCTTTAGATATTTGGTCGATTGATATTCAGATGTCTACTGGTGAGGGCAAGCCTAAAGAGCTTAACAAGACCACCACTGTCTTCGTTCGGAAACCCGATGTCAACTACAAGTTGAAGATGCAGGCATCACGATTCGTTGCTTCTGAGATTAAAAACCGATTCGGAGCCTTCCCATTCACCATCCGAAGCATTGAAGACAAACGTGCTAAGCTTGGTATCGCAGAGTGCAAGACCCATGGCCTCGTTGAAGCCTATCCTGTTGTTGAGGAGAAATCAGGTATCACTCGGTGGTTTCTACTGAATCAATTTTCTTGATTGTTGCTGTTGCAGAGGACCTTGTGGCGCAGTTCAAATTCACTGCTTTATTGATGCCTTCTGGTATTTTGAAGATCACCGGTCTGCCTGTTGACGTATCTAAGATCAAGTCTGAACATAAGATCTCGGATGAAGCGTTGGTTAAGCTTCTCGAGCAGCCTCTTCGCGAAAAAAAGAAGGACAAGAAGAAGAAGAATGCAGCTGCTGCCCAGGCGTAATGTTTTTCATTTCAGATTATATACACATTAACATGTCAATAATATCAATCGTTGCTTGTCCTACAGTAACCATTTCTTGCTTCTAAAAGCACCCCATCTGCTTTTTAGGCTATCGTCTGCCTATCTAGTTCGCCGACGCTTGGAGGATACTTACTGTAATAATCATGTTCGTGTTACATGGACCTGACTGGAGTAATAATCATGTTCATGTTACATGAAGCTGGAGTCATGTCCAACCATCAGCTGCAACTTGCAAGGCTAGATCCCCCCACATTCCCTTCAAACTCCTTTCTATTCGTAATTTGCCTTCATAGAACTATATCGCTGCTTTCGATAAAGCCTGCGAATATGGCACCTGACCTGCGTCTGTTCGTTATGCATTGCAATCTGGCGGAGTGGTTGCTTTACGGCGCCAATGGTGACTGCATGCTGCAATTGTTAAAAGCAGCTGAGAACACGAACGGGGCAGAAATCATTCTGTATATCGACATAATGCTCTTGTTTGATTATGATCCTGATATGGTATAGTTTATCAGAGATTACTTGTCATTGAATGGCTTTTTAGGCTTCGAAATTTCTGTTCGATTTTGGACAGATATATTTCGTTCTAAACGACGTCGTTCAAGCTTTCTTGCGATCGAAATTATTTTACACAGCTTCACAAAATCTTGAGAATCCGCTGGAACTTGTCGTTCGCTTCTGCAACTATCCATCTCCTCCACGGTTCCGTACGGTCAATGTTGTTTATCCATTCAAACTGACAATGCATAGGAAATTATGCCAACCGTCGCCATCATCAACGAGATTCATCTCGTACCTTGGGCTGATTGTGGGCTACAGTGCACCAGAAGACATCGGGTCTGTAGTTTTGTGTAAATTCATCTGTTGGCTGTGCCTTTAAGTTTGACTATTTCGCTCTGTTGCCTGTTTTTTAAATTTTGCTCATTGTTTTCAGAAAGTCGCACTGTGATCCTTCCTCGTTTCAAACAATTCGGGTCCAGAGACTTCAATTAATGCCCAAGGTTCTCGACTTTGATTGGCCATATTCGCCTGTCTTATCCAGCACTAATCAGTGCGTTGCCATCATGGTTCTGTTTCCTGGTTGAATGTTTTCGCAGAGTTCACACACTTATTGTCGATCGCGAATACGTTGGAATGTTTCATCCTGGGCAGATGATCTCTGGTGTTGGAGAAATCGGTTTGGCAGGATTCTATAACGATCACATGTGGACGTTCACCAAAGCATCATCTAAGAAATGGTCCTTTTCGTTTCGGTATTTTGCCTTATCTCAACCGGGTATAGCTTGTCTTTATCGGCGTTTATCATCTATGCAAATAGTGCCGTTATTGTTGAAAGAAGTATTGCATTACGCGGATGTGCTCGACGAGCTGCAATAAAGAAGACACCAATGTGCAATGATTCTCAATATGTATCATGTTCCCAGAGTTCAGCTTGGCTTTGTCAGCGAGATATGAGTTGTCGCAGCCCTTTGATGAAAACAACGTTATTGTCTGAGAGCTCAGTTCAGACACAAAGTTCGAGTGACCTTCTTTTTTCGTTAGCATTCTAACGTCAACATTTAGTTTTCAAGGACTGGTCGAAAACAGTCAACATGTTGTCCGAATTCGGAGGTGGTAGCTTTCTTAGTTTTTGTATCAAATGATTCATAGGTCTGTGTACAGAAGAGGTCGTCAACCAAACGAAATTTTTGAAAGCCAAATTGCTCTTGCTTTTGAGCCTTGTTTCTGAACCGAAGGCATCAAGCGTTTTGCCTAGATTGGAAGGATCTGGGAATCAAAGGTTTAAATAATTCTATTTAGACTTCTTGTCAATTGTAATGTCGGCAGATGGTGCGATAAAGGAGATGCTCAAAGGAGCTGCCGAGATTTTTCGTCGCAGCGTTCAGCTCGGAGTCTCCAAACAGATCATACATGGGACTGCATCAGTGATGAACAATTTAACGTTGCAGACCAAATTTCCCTGCTGTTCATTGGAAGCGATGATCGGCTATCACGATTGGTTTGAAAATCCAATCAATTGTATTATTATGAAAAATCATTTTTGTTTGAAAAGGTCAACTGGGCTTTTGAGCTCTATCCAGTCAAGTCTAAATTGACATTGTATTCGAACTCAAACAGTGTTGAAGCTATTCCAGAAGGGTCACTTCTTCTGATCCAGGGAAACACTTTGACTAAGAAACCGCATTTAAACTTGGTCAATAAGCTGATCAAGACCTCTTCCCCAGACAATCCTAGGACTAGGTATGGGTTAAGCAAGCTCAGAAACCGAGTCGATTATTTTTTGGAAAAGATCATGCATCGCCTGGTGCATATTCCCAGATCAGTTGACATTGTCTGAAGTGAAACATCTTCAGACATTGGCGGCTCAAAGGTAATGGATGCGGTTTCTCTAATGATGTCTCCTTATATCGCAGTACCTTCCAATGTGTAATTCCCTCTTCAGCAGTTCTCGGTGCTGAATGTCATGATATTGCTGCTGATGAAGCTGACAGTTTTTTTAACGAAATTATGCGAAATGACACCAGATGCAGCACAATGCAGCCCAAGGGTTCATCATTTGCATACGTATAGTTTAGTGATTGGATAATGCTTCTAATAACATCTTCTGTAGAAATTAAATCAAGCGCGTTCGATCCAAACCAGGTCTCCAACCACTTCTGCCTGACGGCGATCTCTAACCTGTTACAGCTTCAGCAAGTCATCTCGGGATCTGATCAAGGCGTTCTTCTTAACCTCCAGAATCAAAGCAGAATATTCATTGTAGGGGTTCTAATCACGTAGCAATATTCATTTATATGATACAGGAAAGATCTCCATTTCATCATAAGATGTGCCAGAGCTCACGCCAGGCTCCATCTAAGGACTATTATGAATATTACTGACGCCTTGGTTGGCATCATGCTTTTAGAAGAGACACGAATAGAAATTAATGAAGACGATCACAATGTTCTGGGATTCCCATCTAAACGTCTTGATCCGTATTCACTTCACTATGAGCAACGTTACGAAGGCAATTCCGTAAGAACGACTAGAATTAGTATCTGCTGTTTGTAAGTTCTTCTCAGAAACCGGCTCAATTTGTCCAGATGTATGCACATGTGATCTCCAAGATCCGGCAATATAATAGTGAGTTCTGTGTCGATGAGGACGACGGCTTCAGAATCTGAACATTATAGATTGTTGAGGATTTCTATTTAAATTAATAATTAGGTTTGAACATAGAATTAATACATATGCATCATGATTCGTTCCCGAATCAGAGGCAATTCGTCGCCTAATAAACCAGAATTGTTGACCACGGCGGCAAGCAGACTCTGCACGCCGATTGAACCGCCCCTGTCTTCCCTGTTGATAGAATCATTCTGCGGGCGCCTGGAACGATCGCTGATAGCGAATTTGACTGTCTGATCTAAAATTTTTCGTAGATGCTGCTCAAGGCCGAACATCAAGGCCGATACAGCATCATCAGACACAGTTTTGATTCCAGCCTCACGAGCCCGCCTCAGAATAGTATCCCGAATCTGAACGCAATCGTTTGAGGATGAGGCGTCCTCGCCTTTCAGATAATCACGATGCATTCCTGGAACGCCAACGTGCTGCATGGAAACATGTGGAAGTTCAGACAGTGAAGTATTCGGTAAAGGTTGTTCGAATTGAGATACGGCGAGACGCTGCGTGAAAGGATTCAGAACCGGTTCGGGCTTCTTTTTCTTGGAAGATTTGGCGGCTTTGGCTTGAACTGAGTTTGGGGGATGTGCCGTGGAACTGATGGCCAACGATGGCATGGAGGGAGCAGGCGTTAATGGGGCGAGTTCTCCAGTCAGAATCGGGCTAGGACTGGCTTTTATAGCGACCAGCGGCGTCTCTTCCATCGGAGACATACTTGGAGACGAACCAGAAGCTGCAATCCAGTCAATATCCACATCGAATTCAATTGAAAGCGAACCTGTCGGTTGCTTTTTCGAGGGTGGCAATTCTGTACTATTAGCATTGTAAAGAATTGCACAGAAGAAATCGTTATGAAGTCGCATATTATCGATTCCAAGAGTGGAGATAACGATCTCGTAGAATTCGATTCTCGAAATTTTCGACGACAAATACTGAAGTACTGCCGACCAATATTCGGCCTGATTAGGGCCTAATGCCGCATCAAGACGCCGTTTCTTCTCCATGGTGTCAAGACGCCCCACGGCCGGTACCATCACCTTCACCTTCGCTGTAGGCTGGATGGAAGGTGAGGTGGCCGGCGGCTGAGCGGTCAGGGCCTGGGCCGACGGCATCTCGACGTTCAGGTCGAGATCCATGGCTGCATGAACGCGCCCAACTACGCTCTTTTTGTCCAAAGATCCACAAAAGGATACGCCGCCGAATCCGATCATACAGCTTGCTCAATGGAGAACCATGAAAGCGATAGTCAGAAAAACCAGCGACAAGAAGTCCAAGAAAGATGTGAATGAATTTATTATTACTGGAAAACGACCAGCTTGAAAGAAAAGAGAAGACTGCTACAACAGTTAATTTCTTCTCTTTCTCTTCATGGACTGCTTCTTGTTATTTTGATTTTCTGTAACAACTTGACGGTTACGCTTGCGACCAGCCGAATTACTGGGTGTGTTCTAAATACAAGGTTAGAAAGCACATAGCAAGATACCATCATGGGTTGACCTGGTCACTGAAAGCACGCTTCTTTGGAGTTCCGTTGTTACCAGTGAAGCTCTGTTTTCTGGGTTTTTGATTCGGTTGGCCTTTCTTAGAACTCGGAGTCTGGCCTTTCTTCTCGGAGGCTTTCTGTGTGTGTGCATCAGGCTGTTTCTTGGCAGGCACCCAAGACATTGTGACTCCTGATCGGTTGAATACAGGGCGTTGCTTATTCAGAGATTTTGCAATAGCGATAATGTTTTGCAATCCTTGGATCGGAGCCTGGAGCTTATTAACAGACTCTCTAAACAATCGTCAGCAAGCCACGTTAACATGTAAACCCCAATGCAACCTGATTTCCTGTTTTTGCTTGCCATCGTTTGACGAAGCTATTAACTTCTTGTAATCATCTGATGTCTTCGTTAAGGTTGCAAGCTGTGCAGCTGCCTCGCTACAACTGACTTAATAAGGTGATAAGCAATAACAGGGCCATCATACGTGTTTAAGCTTGAAATAACGCTCCGGAACGACTCTCTTTTTGCCGTCAAATCTGCTCTGAAATCGGACGGTTGACCTGTTGGAACGAAAACACCAAGAACTGATTTGACAGTAGCCGCGTTCTTCGAGCACAAAGAAACGAAGGACACCAAAACACATTCAATCTCGAATATCTGAATTGCAACCGACAATGTCTTGGGCCTTGAACTCAGCGTTTGTAATAACTCCCAAAACTTCGGAATCGTCTCTGCAGCTTGAGAATCGCTGACTTTCTCTGATGCATAGGTCAGCATTTTAAGAAACATCGACATGGATGGTGAGAGATCTAAAGATACATCCATATAAACAGAAGTGCCAGAAAGAGCTACATGATCTACCTGCAGGAAGGTTCGGATTCCAAAGCGAAATGAAATGGTTCGTAAAGAAAGTGATGTAGGCTGCACTCGTCGCAGGTCCCTTTGCACCCGGTGCCCCGAGCTTCTTCCAAATAGCGCCAAAGTATTGCAGCAATTCGGAGAAAGGCAACGATTTCGCATTCAATTGCTTTTCAAAACATTCTATCACCGCCTATGCGAAATTGAATGGAAAGTATAGTAAACTCACAAAAAACATGCCACAAAAAGAGACTGTTCGATTTTTTCATACCGAGGCCAATACATCAATAGAGGCGGGCTCCGTCCTTGATAGCTTAACATCTTTGGCAGTCTCAATGAAAAATTCTGCATCCGACAAAGGAAGCAGAGGTCCGGTTGCATTTAAAAACAAAACGCGCAACTGAGCGAACAGCGTCCGTTGATGATTGACGTTCTGGGTGAAAAACGACTCTTTGATGATCGATTGGAGCTGTTCACGAAGAAAAGCCAACTGCATGCTTCGTAGTGACTCCGGCGTCTCTGCATAAAATCAGACAGAGCTAACAGAAAGTAAGCGAAATCCAACCTGCGTTAGTGATCAAGTCCACGAGAGTGACAAGTGCTGCAGAAAAGTCGACCCGAATAGTACCAGCAAAGGCAGCTTGAACAGCTTTAAGCTCTGACAAAACAATCGTCAAAACTCGTGGAAACAGAGAAGGCAAAATGCGGAAGATAAAATCTCTAAGAACCATCAAATATAAAATTACCAACCCGCTCCGTCTTCGGTACCAAGCAATTGTCCAAGAACGTCCGATATTCTTCCAACATTACTGGGAGCTTTCTCACAGAATCGCTGAAGACCACGAACAGCGGAAATTCGTACTGTAGGCTGGAAATGACATCAGAAAAGACATCGAGAAGCTGGTCTGCAAGACTGACTTCCGAATCTTCGCACAGATCCAGCATTGCATTCATGGACGGTTCAGAGGAGAACCAATGCAGATAGTTCGGAATTTCAGAAGCAAGTAAGTTTCGAACCTAAAGAAGATATAAAATCAGAATAATGCATATTAACATGATATCCACAAAACTCAGAAAAAGCTTTAGCTAGTCGAATTTTGCAACAATTAGCAATAGTATCGACTAAAACCGCTTTACAAAAGTTTATCAGATTACAAGAAAAATATAATACGAAATGTTGACTATGGATATTTAAGTTCATAGAAACATGAAACAAAAGTGGAATTACTCTGATATCAGGATCATGAACATGGGCGATCAGGGTGTTGAAATGAGGCTCGACAGCCGCAACTGCAGACGAAGTAGCGATGGCTCCAGATAACTCGACGTCCTTGAGCTTCTCAAGGGCAACATAGATCTGATCAATACCTCTCTCGGCCGTCATTGCAAACGACAAAGTGACGCCCTGAACTTAAATCTGGCCACCTCAGGGCAAGAAAGGCGAATTTTTCGCCTTATGAGAGCAGCCCATTGAACGAGGCTGCGCGTAATTTAATCCTCTTCAAAGTTCAAACCAACGCAGATTGAGATTAGAGTAATATTTTATTATGGGAAATCGGAGTCGCGTCAAACATTGTACCTGCTTTAACAAAGCAAATTTTCAAAGCCTTCAAACCAGATGCATACTTGAGTAATGTTTTATTATGGGAAATCGGAGTCGTGTTAATCATTGCGCCAGCTTTAACAAAGCAAATTATCAAAACAGCAATAAAAAGCAGAGATTGTGACAACGCTTCTTCCTTGTGGAGGTAATGGGATGCGCTTTCCAAATGATGGCTTTCGCTGTTGCCAAGAAGTCGAATTTTCAAGGTAGCACTTTTGAAATTCCCGTAAAAGTGCGAGTTTGATCTGGTGAAGTGCATAAAGGTGATGAGATGACTATTGAAACAACCAAATTGACTGGACCTGAGATGACATTATCCCAAATAAGACATGAGACCTCAATAAACGTCCCTATTTAGAATATTGTACTTGTGCTATTAGGTGGAGAAATAATGAATTATCTCCGACCTCTGTTTGCTGACAAAGGAGACGCTTACCCTTGGATTCACGCCTTCAAACGCGAGATCACACCGATCAGCGAGCTTAGTAACTAAGGTAAGGAAATAAGTGCGGGAAGACATTGAAGATTTCATAAGGAAATAAACGTGCGGGAATACACTGAAGATAATGCCTATTCGATGGATAATGAAGCAGCAACTTCTGACTGAGCTCAGGAAAGGATCAGCTTGACCAACGCCAGGACATCATTATTGATGATACACACCGGCTCCCAGGTGCGATCCTTCAAACCCCAGCAACACATCTAAGAATTCGAAACCGGCCACTTTGTGCACTTGAACGAACATCAACTATAGAATGAACATCATCACCACGTCCGGGTTATTGGCTGCTGATGACGTAGGTCTTCCATAACATTTTAACGAACTCCTTTGAAAAAACCGAAGCCGGGATATATGGGTCAATGTCTCGGAACCGCTGACAGTATCCTCGATCTTGTAAATCAAAGACTGACAGTATCAATTACTCGGTGAAGAATGCGGTTAGTAGGCAGGGCTGAGCCTTAGTACAGGCATCGAATAGTCTCTGCAGGATTGCCCTCAGAATTATGCGGTATTGCCATCCCTAAACGGTTCAGATGAGAACCAATGCCGATATAGTTTGTGTTCGAATGACGCAACTCTGAACCTAGAACAGTCAGAACCCATAGAGCGAACCGAGACCTCGATCCCTCGTCATTGCGAACAACTATCAATGCTCTGGAATTAAACAACAACAAAAATGAAACGCTCTCATTTGCTAATTAACCCAAAGAAGCAGGCGGCACCGAATGATGGCAATGACATGGCTAGTTCGAATTGTATAAAAATTTACAATAAGAAAAGCCAGCTTTGAAGGTATCCGTTATTTCGCCTTTGTTCTTTTCTTGAAGGGAGATATTACCAGATTTTGCTCTCTAAAGTAATTAGCGATCATTGGCGTTGGTTGAGATAATCGCTGATCTCCATGGTTCTTTCCTCACCTGATCTGATAACATTATTTAAGTCGAGGCGTTAATTTGTTCTTAAGCTGTATATCCAGGTCTCACAGGATGCTATTAAAGGGCAATTAGAGAATCCATGATACGATCGATATTCAAATTGGCGATGAACAAATAACGGTCATCATTCAACCAAAGTACCATACAGATCGTTATGTGTTGTCGATGAATCGCTGCACCTGCTAGCAATCCTCTCTCATTTCACGCAGGCCAGAATCAGCCACCGTCACGATATAAAGACCTCGCCTTATGAAAGCTCATACGTTTGATAACACTCTTCTTTCTTGATATAAATGCTTGTATTGCTCATCTTTCTCGATTAACTCTGATTGCAGAAGAGGCAGTTTACGATTTTTGCGATGGCTGTTTCCGCCGTGATTGCTCTATTCGTGGTGGATAATGGGGACTTGTACCCACTAATCGATAAGACGAAAGATGACTGAGGCGCTTTTATTGGGTTTCTAGTTTACCTTCTTCGGCGCCGTCACCCTCAGTAGATGAAATTATTATATAAACTCATCAGTATCCTGTTTAATTGTGGAATGCAATATCATCTGTGCACTGTTTTTGAAGCAATTCAGGGCAATTCTCCCAAATCTGTCAAGAATCCAATTGATTTGAGTTTTTGGAATTGTTTCGTACTCTGAAAGCTCTGGCAAAGGGCTAACACTAAGAGATTCCAGATTCATTTCAATTACGTCGCATGATCATTATTGACTGCTTGTGAAAGAAGGCATTACCAGATTTCGTTCAGCAAACCTCGAAAAAATTGGTCGAAATCGCTCATGGCTTCAACGGATCGCTAATCATGAATAGACGGAGCTTTTCTAACCCGGACAATATTCATCGGCGAAAGCATCGGTATGTGTGTACAGCTTCCGCTGTAAGACAGGGAACGGAGACGAGCGTGATTGGTCAAGGCAATCTTTCAAAAATATGAACTTGCCAGCAAACACCGTTCCATCCAGGCAGCGTGTCTTTGTCATTTGTAATCATGAGTTTGATATCAGCTGTGCTTAACGACCCCTTCACCGACTTTGGCAATATGGAATTGCTTCAGCCGTTTATGGACTTGGGCATCGATACCGGGCAGCCGAACCGCTATCGTCATCATTACCATCGTCATCGTGCGCATCGCTATCAGCAAAGAGGACGCGGCGGCGGCGGTGGTGGCGGTGGTGAAAGTTTAAGGGCCGCTACGGCAGCCGCCAGTATTCTTCCATTGTCGTCGACATTGAAAGAAGACGACGAAAAATTCGTAAGAGCTGTCAAGAATTGAAATATTCGCTAAAATTCTGCAGACATTATTGGTGGATATTCCAGGGCTAAGCAAAGAGCAATGCGCGCTGAGACTCGAGAACGATCTGCTCACGATCACGGCGACTCCGAAACGGGAGGGTGCCGAGATGATCACGGGCGGCGAAGAAGAGACTCCACTTGGCGGCGGAGGAACGAGAGAAGGCGTTGCCGGCGGGCAGCAGCTCAGTGAAGGCCGCGCCGCCGCTAAAGAGAAGATTGTCTGGTCAGAGCGACCGATGGAGCCCGCTGTCCGACAGATCCCAATTCCTGTGGGAGTTGAGCTTGGCAAGATCACAGCCAAAGAAGAACATGGCGTTCTCTATGTCTGCATGCCCAAGGACCCGAACTTCCAGTCGAATCAGACGCGACGTATTGAAGTCGGTTAGACGATCTTACTAGGCTGCAGCGGATATGGAATAAAGAACCTTTCGAGATTTATATTATTGGTCGATATAGGGATATCCGGTAGCGCTGTCGATCTTCCTTAACAGTTTAAAGACGCTTTTCTTGCTTTCGATTTTGAGCGGAGTGAACTGAACCATGCTGAACTCTTCGACGAGATTGCAGATTGCAGCATTCAGTTTGGTATGCCTGGCCATCCACGAATCCGATTCCAGATGGGTTATTAAGTGTGAGAGATTTAAAACCTCTGTATAGAACTGCAACCCAAGCGCTAAACAAACATGTCAGGCTTACAGAAAGAAATGTTAGTGAATCGTACGCGGGCGTCCAAAGACCCGAAGCTGGTCCATTTTTGATAGAACATTGATGTGTGGAAGCTCGAGATACACCATCGCTGTTAATGATAACAGCAAAGCTGATATAAATCTGGCAGAATCTAAACAATGGGCGACATCTACGAGATGAACGCAGGCGACTCTCCATTGCCAATCTTCAGCAATCGTTGTGAAGATGCTCTTCATCGACAAATGTGCAGTGTAGAGCTCGACCTGTCCAGGACAATCGAACAGAATCCACTGGCGTTCGTAAGGCGCCAGGGCGTCCTTCAGCCACTGAATATTCTTTTCGAGATAGTCCATACAGAAAAGCAGACCGCCGTTTGGGCCCAACGGCTCCTGACCTTCCTCGTCAGTGCCATTCATGACATCATCGAGACGAATCAGGTCTTTGATGTCGACAGCACATTCGTATGGCAGTTGATCGTTCGCTGGGTCCAGATTCACGACAATACATTTTCGATTCAGCAATCGCATAAATTCTTGCATTCCTGGGAGATGGATTCAAACTGCTGGAAGCGAAATAATATTGGCGTGAAGTACCGGCAGCATAGGTGCTTTTACCAGCACCAGGCGTCCCGACCACGAACTGAACATAGGTGTTATCGAGAATGCTAGACGCCACGTTCTCTGCCATCCATGCAATCGCAGAATGTTGAATTCCTAAAATTGCGAACAAGGCATCTCCAGGGATTTTTTTTTTCGAAAATTGGCAACATCCTAGTATCAGTACTAAAAACTGCGCAACATTTTGAAACTGCGCCGCATTTAGAAACTGCGCCACAGACCAATGTTATGGTTTTAATCTTGTTGCGTTGTGACCATAGACATTGGGATTAGGTAGGATTCTTTCATACGTCTTCGATGCAATCGCCTCAGACCATCTTTGAGCAATTCGAGGCGAGCTATCACGAACTTGGCAAATCACTCAGTGGGAAAACATCACGGATCGCCCAGAATCGTGACGGTTGGCATCTTGAGGATACTGCAATCTTGTCAAACTTAACTGACAAGTAGGATCAAATCTTGATCTAGTCAGAGATGCAGAAGCTGACGTCGACGCCATGACTTCCTTGGTTCGATTTTTTTGTTCCGCATTCGATTTCGTTTCTGACTGCATCATCAGCTGATCCAAATGGATAAAGACATCGTGCAATTTCCTTTCCATATGAAGACGAAATATGATCCTATGCTTAGAAGGTTAAAAACTGCTTTTGCTGGTCAAAAGCAGGATCTTCAAAGGCTTGTTGATACTCAAGTGTTGAAAGCGCCTGATAACGTATGGCTGGCATCAGCATTGTTTGTTATCTCGCCTCAACCGTTCTTGTAGAGCCGTGCACAGATTCTGGCAACGAAGAACGCATCCAACCGTGTTGACCAGAGGCTAGATGGCATCCTTTCCACCAATGAAGAATCCGAGCAAATCGGTACAAATGTTTCCGTGAGGTTGAGGGAGCAACGGGAACAGCTTCTGCACTCTCGTGATGGTATCGATAATATCGAAGCAGTGGTTACTCAAGCCAAGTCAATCATGTCTCGAATGGGTTAGTTTTGGCTTATGTTTGGGCTTCAAATGGAGCTCTGATATGGCATTAGGAAGACGGGTTGTGACCGATAAGATGATCCAAGGAGTTATTATTCTCTTGGAATTGTTTGTTATCGGAGTAATCCTTTTACGAAAATTCTTGCATTGACGCAAATCCATACATCTGCATATTTTAATGTTATAGGTATAAATATATAAATATATTTTAAAGGATTATTTCCAGTATAACGCCCAGTTATGTATCCTGTCGATAACGATGGGAAACAGAGCTGTGACACTTTCTGTAATGAGATTCAAGAAGACTTGTTCAGCTTCTTCATCTGTCAAATCCTAGAAGGTTTCATCAGTACCTTACATTTGAATGTCCAGGATTCGATGTTCTACCAATCTGAACTTATCTTGGACTTTAATGAGGTTCTTCTCTGCAACATCTGCTGACAGGTCTTGGATGCCAGAGTCGGCCATTAAACTCAACAGATTGAGGATTAATGGTGCCGATTTCCTCAGAATATTGAACGCTTGGCAACAGTATGCTTCGAACGCTCGGTAATGCGACGATTTCGACCCACCCATTGCCTCAACCATCTCTTTACACAGCTTCATTGGCGGTGGAAACGGTTTCGGATCTCTCCTTAAAACGTTTTTCAGTAGACGAACATCAAGTTACATAGCTCATCCACTGACCCGAATGCGAATCCAAAGTCGATATGAAACAGGTGGCCGTGCTTGGTAAGAAGCAGGTTATCGAGATGTCTGTCGCCAATGCCTAGCGATTATTAGTATTCTGAGACTTGGTCAAAGAGAAAACTTACCAAATATGTAAGTAATGACACAGTACCCAGCACAGCTTTTTACAAAACAGTCTAGGATAGAATTCAGATCATTCCTGATAGAATGATTAGATAGGCAGTATTAGGCCATGTGTAATATCTTACTCGTTGTTATTGCACATGGTTTCGAAGTATAAACGAATGGCGTTGTTTGAAGCACCATATTCGCTCAGGATGGCTCTGAGGTTCTTACAGTCCGGCACCAGTTCCACAAAACCAGAGTTGGTCGATGTCGCCAATACTACCAAAAGCATCAATGAAGCTGCAGCCGATCGAAGTGCCGGTTACCCCTGTAAGGCGACAATCGTAGGTCGAGATTGACCCTTAAAACAGAATGAGAAACGCCAAAAGATAAAAGTATTATGGAGAACCTTTTCAGCAATTGGTCCACCAAATTGATCATTTGAATGATTAGTTGATCTTGCCTCAAGTCGTCGCCGTTCTTGAACATAACGCGGTACGATACTCCAGAGGTTGTCGAGCACAGCAGCGAAAAAGGGGCCATTGAGGACTTGAAAATGTCAACCTCGAGCAAACCAGTGATGAATATTTTCGGCAGAATCGGAAGGCAAACAGGCTGGCAAGCTTCAGGTCAAATCGGCTTTTGAAAGACCGAGCACCTACCTGAGGGAGCTTTCTCAGGTAGCTGAATGGGCCATCTTCAGCAACTAAATTCAATAATCTCTCACGCTGCGCTTTATAAGTCTTATTCTTTAAAGCGGCTGATAACTTGAGCAGTTGATCACAAAATTGATGTTGTAGCGTGACAATATCATGAAGCTTGGAGCTCTCATTGCTTTTGAGAACATTGATAAAGTCCTCCTGGAACTGATCGTAAAGAGAACCAGAATTTGGATAATTTTGTTCAACGTGAACAAACCAATGCATCTGTTTACCGAATTAGTTGCAAAATATTTGCAGAAATGTGTATGTAAGGAACAGGATTGCAATCGACCAAATCAGCAAATATGAGCTTACATAAGTCGCCATATCAAGACTTTTAGAACAGCGCCTGATAAGGAACCTGGAAAGATCTGACGGGTAGTGCTTCTCAAACCGCAGAGCTTGAACCAGTTGCAATAAATACATCTCCAACTGAGAATCGTCCGCCCTATTCAGACATTCTACAGCATACTGTCTAACCTAATCAACAGCATCAAACAAGAATCCAAATAGGTACAGAAACTTACTTGATGGTGCACAAAGAAAGATGACAACAATTCAAGAGCATCTGCAATATCAATCTGAGTCCACTTCTCCAGGAGACTGACGCCCTTAGAAGACACGATTAAAACAATGAAACAGGAGATGGGAAAGCCAACGCGTACTTGCTGGACTTCGTACGAGTCGTCCCAGTTAATACATCGAAGAAACTTCACGAGCGCATGCTTGTCGTCTGTAAGGTAATGACGAAACCGCCAGATGAGAGCCTTTTCGGTGGAATGTAAAGTCTGCATAAATCGAGTAAGGACAGGAGACGAGATAGCCGGGTTTCCAACTTTGCTGGGTGATGCAATGATTGTTTGCAGTTGATCTCTCTCACACAGCCTCGGTTTTACGCTGACCGCTCCCGTCCACGAATGACTTAACGCTTGAAACTTGTCATCGATGGGGTTATTTCGCTCGATTTCTGCATCGTAAAACCTGAGGAGCGTGTTCAAAGCAAGTCAAACAATGATTACCGACTCCTTACGTCCTCAATATTGTAGGGCTACATAATTTCGACATGTCGGAGAAATCAGGTAAGCCCAAATTGCAGGGTTTCGCGTCATAAACGATGGGATGCGGGAAATCAGGAAATTCGATCAGCAGCAGCGGGCCATCCTTTGGCGACACCAATTGTGCCTTTTCGATAACAGGGATTAGCAATCTATCAAGCCATTCCACACGAGGCATCGGCTTCTGACTGAACTTGCGAATATTCTCCTCGAGCGAACTGAGATGAAGTCGGGCATCAAACGGCGTCTCATAAACATGTCCGGGTCGATCTTTCCAAAGCTGGAGCTTTTGGAGACCGAAACGAACCGTCTCGTTCTCAGCGAATATCCGAATCGCAGTTCCAGCTAAAGGTTTCGAACTGCAAGCATCCCACTAAAACACGTCAGCACTACGCCTGTCTTTAACAGATAAAGCAACATGGCCATCAGCATGTCTGTAACCATAATAAAAACTTTGTTCAAAATATAAAAAAGAAAAAACGAATTCCGGAAAGCTTTAGAAGAATCGTTTTCCGACGAAATGTCCAGAGTTTTGGACGTACGATAGTAAAGACCAAACTGGTATCTTTCGATGCGTCTTTGTACTTCAAAGGCACTGTTAACCACTGCAATATTTAGTAAACTTGAATGGTGGCGTGAAACAGCCCACCTCATTCCAGATCATGTCGTGATCGTAGGGGAAACATTTATATGTCGATCGGACTCGGCCAGCGACTGCAAACGCTCCATACAGGTACGTATCGCATGTGATGAACAGCTCCCGATCGGTCGGCGTCGTCGTTGGCGTCATTCCTCTCGTAATCGGTACGCCAACGCCGAGGTTCGCGATCCCAACAATGCAGACCTTAATTTCCAGGTCGATGTCGGACGACAAAAAATACATGATCGACTCCGACATTGGCCAGGAAAGGCCTGGGCCGGGATCGATGATCGGGCCAGGATATGTTATGCCGCCGTCAGCAATCCAATTTACACCTGCTGATGGTCCGGTCCGGAATCCGTCATATCTCTCTCTCTCTTTCTCTCTCTCTCGTTAAGACTGGTTCGAATCTGCTTACAATCGGCATTATTCTCTAACCTATGGTCGCTGTTCATAAAATAACGGCCCGAAGATCCTCCATGGCTCTGCGTCTGGATTCGTGGTTGGATGAATTCGATAATCACTGGCAGATATTGTGATCTGAAATCATCGTTTGAGACCTTCATCGCCACCTGGGGTGCATTTGCTAGCCTGGAAAAGCCATCTCACATTGTCTATCAAATCTGTTCGGCCAGCAGCCGTTATGCCATCAGAACAGACCGAGGCTATCTTGAGGACAGAGTTACAAAGGTCTTTTATTGTGGTCAGACAGAGCTTTAAAGTTGCCAGCCGAGGTGGACCTGCTATGGGATCGAGACGATCCCTGCGACCGGCCAAGGTGTAGATTCTGACCAGTTGGAAACCCTGTTGGGATGATCGGTGACGGTGCAGTAGGCGTCCGAAGGAGCATGAAGGCGACGAAAGCCACGACAAGCCCATTGACCATCCCCAAGAAACAGATCAGAACAAGCACCGAGAGCAGGTGCTGAGGACGAATGGGCGTCCCCATTGCCGTCAGATGAGGTAAACCGAACCAATTAGAATGTAAGAACGAATCAAGCGTCAATTCTGGCATCGAGGTCGCCGCCGTTGGAATCGCCTGCAGCCATTAGGGCACTTCCACCACAACCGATTGGAACGTACGTTCTCTGCATATGACGATCTTCGCGAGCTGGGCGGCGCGAATCTGTTGTCGTCGCGAACGATCTTGCCATCGACGATCCGCACCATGTATGGATTAGAACCGTTCGGCTTTGTACGGATTATGCAGTACCGAAATATCTTATGAAGAAACGGATTGCCTTTTTTTATTTCTGGAATGTTCTTTTAATCTAGTTTTTAAGCAATGACGATATGCTTAGCACATTATCCATCCCGGTTCCAGAAATGCAAACTGTTTGCAAACTGGAATTTTGCAAAGGTTTTTGGATTCACTTTGCCATTACATTTTCGGCAATCAGCTCGAAAGTATCTCCATCATAGATGTCCACGTCGACATCACCTAGTTTGATACTGGTGGACAATACTGATGCCGGCGGGTCCCGAACTGGTCGTAATGACAGATGCCGTCCAGACGCAAGGTGATTTTCATTTCGAATTTGACCCAGGCGGCAGATCTGCTCGATTGCATCGCCAATAGTCTTTCTTTTGTCCAGATAAATGTGCAATAATTCAGCACGACCAGCCTGTTTCGTATCAACAGATATATAAAGACGGTGCTCCATGGGGATGCTCTCGTTTCCAACAGCTTTGAATTTGATCTTCATTCGATTCACAAGCGCTTGCGCTTTCGCCGATTTCGCTTTCTTAGTGGAGTTCGGTTGTTTGTCATCTGGTTTGGAATCAGTTTGTCCTAACCGCGATCTTGCTTCTTTGATGGCCGCGAGACCGCGACCAGAAATAGGTCTCTCATTCTGATTCAGTAGTTTCGAGCAATGATGATCCTCGGCTAAACGATGCTCTACACAAACAGGTTTCTCACACATTCCGCATTGGAGATCGACTTTCGAATTCGTGGCCTGGCAAATATGGCATGGTGAATGTTGCAGAATTGGAACTTTCGCCAATGCCGTCCCTGAGCTTGACACACAGCCATGGCTGGAATGGCGAGAACAGAATAGGCCCTGACAAACACTACAGGGAACGGGCAGATAATCTACGATCCGTGATCAGAATGCATGCTGATGACGGAGAACCTGCAGACCTTGCTGTCCACAAGCTTGACAATGACGGCCAGCGTGAGCGAATTCCATCCCGTATCTCTATGAAGATAGCGGAAGCTTTAAAGAATCTGCACACAGCACACCTCAATCACCTGATTTTCATTTATTAATGTATCTCACATTCGTTGTTTGGAGTTAATTCATTACCTGTAATTACTTTCAATTAATAACACAGCCTGTGATCAATTTGTCTTGTGGTGTTTTCGGCGTTCCGATCGAGACTAATTGCACATCACTTTTTAAGCTGTTTTTCAAAGGAATGTCACTATAATGCTTCCAATTGACAAACCATTAAGAGCCGTCGCGACCGTGTATGCCTCCATCTAGAGGCTTGTTCCGAACAGGCATGTATTATGACTGAATGATCAATAATCTCCACAAAACACAATTCAGCATTTGAGTCGTTGGCATGCGATCAAATTCTTTAGTGAAGTTACTGGATGGCACAGCGATCGGCAGTCTTTTTCTCGACTGAAACTCATTGTAAGGCTTACGACAAACAAAGTTTTGACAGCCATCCAACAGACACCAAAATTCTCGGATCTACAACCAATCTCGAGACAGAGATTCATCTGGTTTCTATTTATCAACCATCAATTCTTAGCTCGAGAGAGAGATCTTTCTCAGTCATTCTGTTGTCATTCGTAGCAATCGAGTCGATATATTCAAACAGGTCGCGCAATCTTCAATGTCGGGTTCGATTCCAAAGGAACACAACTACAATTTCGAAGTGGATAATGGCGTCTTGGTAAGCGTTGCTCAAGACCCGCTAGCGAAGCTCGGTGCCGGCATCGGCAGCACAGTTTGGGATGCCGGCTTGTGTCTAGCTGGCTTTGCATATGCTGCCCAACGTCATTCGCGACTCTCAATCAGCAGCATAAGAAATGCCATCGAGCTTGGAGCTGGAACTGGCATTGTATGAATTCGTGTTCCCCTGCTCTATTTCTCTTTATGTTTAACAGGTAGGCCTGGCTTTCTCCAAGCTAGGTGCAGGACGCCTTATCCTAACTGATGTGCCGAATTGTCTCCCATTACTTCAACATAATATTGACATGAACCAGCAATCTGATAAAGTCCAAGCCCTGCCATTAACCTGGGGCGATAGGAGTCATATTGATTGTATTCGGTAGCTTTGTTGCATAGGTTTATTGCTCCCATCTGACAGCGCTCAGAAGTCAAATTTCTCCTGATGCTTTAGACCTGATTATTTGCTCGGATCTGTTCGCATGGCCCAAGCTTTATAAAGTAGGAGGACAAAAACTTCGAATCCTTCTCTCAATTATGGTATCAGAGCTTATTAGCTACGATTTTAGAAATAGCTGGGCCACAAACACGTGTATTAATGGCTTACGAAGAGCGAAACACCGTTCAAGAGGGAGGGTTTTTTCGAATGCTTCACGAGCATTTCGTTATCCGGGAAATCGACCCTTCACTACTTCATGAAGAATATCGGGCTAGCGAATTGCACATCTTCGAAGCCTATCGTCGTCAAGAGACTGAACCCCAGGCATAAATTTTCTTACTTGCATGCTTTACATAATCATCAAGTTCTGCATTGCATTGAAGCTTGTGCTGGGTTTCCTTGCTATAAATTATCGCGAAAGCCATTCCAGGTTTTTATCTGACAGTGTCTTACTACCATTCAGCAGGTTTCTTTGGATTTTTTCAAGTCGATTTTATTCAAATAAAGAAGGAGTCTGTTGGAGGAACATTGAGCGGGTTGCTCCGCTGACTCTGTGCGGGAGGCCTCCTGATCGAAATTGTCTTGTTCGATTTTGCGCGCCGCATTGTGCTAGTTTGAAAAACGAAGCTCACACTGAGCTGCTTTACCTTCGACTCGTCCGAATTATGGAGGTCGATAAGGAGAACTGGCTTCCGATGCCGACGAAAAAACAACAACTGGCTAGGCGCCGGTCCACTGGAATTATGAAAGGTGGCGACAGCACGGGAACCTTGATCTCACCGAAAGCTAAGAAGCGATCGCGGCTGGAATTGATGAAGTATATGATTATGATGTTATATTTAATGGCTGCTGATATTTCTGCAGCAAACGTGTAAGTTTTGGTGTCGTTGACGTCCGCTTGTACGAAAAAGATACCGATTGGACAGCGAGCCCAGCAAAGAAGAAAGCATCAAGATCGGTTGATGTAGGGTCGGTGCCATTCAATGACCATAACAGCCCGGTCGTTGCTGCTCCCGTCCCCGATAAATCAATGCTTCAGTCTCTCGTTGATGACGACGATGATGACGAAGAACAGACCATGGAAATGACCGTCAATCATGGCAGGATCATATCCGAGACATTAAGCGGAAAATCCAATCTTTCCACACTAGTTGACGACGATGAATCAGAAGTATGTGCTTTGTAGTCATCGTTCCTATCTTTGAAACATGTTTTTGCAGTGTCCGGGGTCGCCATTGACTATGGACCTTACTGTTAATTACAGCAAAATCATGCAGAATAATCAGGATGAGAATGATACCATGGATATGACCGTTAACCATAGCAAAATTGTCTCTCCAGAGCCTGTTATAATCAATGTGATAACATCGCCCAAATCGGATGAGTCTTCGCAGAACTTTACAACCATTTCCAAGTCGCCTGATACTCCGAAAGATAGACCAACTCTGCGATTGTTGACATCGCCGCCCTCGGAAGAAGGAATTAGTTTCTCTATTTCGACACCTCCAGAGGCTTTAAAACCAGCTTATTCTGAGCTCGATCAATTTGAGCTTTTATCGCCAGCACGTCGATTCATTGATCATGACCAGACCACTGATTTGACGCGAAATATTCAGCATCATATTGGCACGATTGTCGCCGGTGGAGATGACGGCGATAAGACCGTTGATTTGACTCGATTGGCATCCCAGATGACAGAGCACGAGGCGAAGGTCGCCATGGAGTTTAAGCGTATTCTTAATAGCGAAGGAGATGGAGATGTGACGGCTAACATCACTGTTCACCTCGATAATGTGGATGATTTCCTATCTAACATTCGTAGTCCAGAAATCTCTGTATTGCCCATATTATTCCATATATGCTATATTGATGGCTTTATAGAAGGACGCTCCGAAAGAACTGGCGAAAGCGGAACCGTCACCTATTCGTCTTCCAATGATTAACTCTCTAGAAGCGTTTCTTTCTTATGTACAGGTTCGGTTTATGGACAGCAACAGTTCCAGTCGTAAGACTCTGTCGATTGGCTATGCTCCAAGCGGAGAGACACTTTCTGAGAAGGAGCGCTTGCAGTTTGCGTGTATCCAGCTTCCAAATTTACAGAATATCAAGCAAAGGTTTGAGACGAACTCGTTTTTTTTTTCATTATCTTAGTGTGTTGTAGCACGGCCCAGACTGAGAGCATGTGCAACAAACTTTCGTCAGAAATCAAAGAAATGGAAGACTGGCTTAATTCTCAAGCTCCTCAGATATTCACAAAATTCCTTCAAGTTTGTTGCGAAGCTGTTTCATGCAAGGATGCTAACTGGTCTTTTTATAGATGGGGGATCAGCGGCTCTTTGAGGTTATGCAACGCTTACGGCAGGCTTGCAAGCTACAGAGCAAAATTAAATGGTGTGAGCACCGTCAACGCCTAGAGGAGTCTCTGCTTGCTCCTCTTAATGACTGTGTTCGTCAGCTGACTTTCGATAAGAAGACGATTTCAGAGACAGATACCCAGGTTGGTGTCTTCTCCCTCTAACTATAATTATACTCCCCTTATTGCTTTTCTCATGTTTTAAGTTCTCTTTCTTCTAACCCTTGGCTAATTGATATACTTGCACAGATCAAACAGTTGATGCTCGAGCAGAAGACGCACGATGACAAGCTGAGTATCCTCAGAACAGCGATTGAGGATCAAGCCAACAACATCGATGAGTTGAATAACGATTTTGACTATTTACGGAAAACAAAGACCTCGTTGGCACTGAACCTACAGCATTTGGAGCTGGCTGTCAAGAAGCAGGAGTCGCTCGCCAGTAAAAAGGAATCCTGGCTTCGGGATGAGGTATCTATGACATCGTTTAAGTTACTAGCCTTATGAATGGAATTTAGGTGTCCCTTGTAGCTAGGTCACGCGAGCTTTATTTCTTGCAGGCATGCTTCGATTGGAAAATGACGAAATGCTCGGAAAGCGATCTTACTCTGTCGTTCGGTTCTCTCTGTTTTCTAGTTTTTCAGATTTCTGGTAACGGGACCGGGAGCATTCTTTCTGCCAAGTTCGTTCGGCAGAAGTCAGGATCGGACATCTGGTCGGCTTTAGTCAAAGCCAATGAACCATATATCAACGCGATCTTGCAGCAGGCTGGAAGTGTTGCTCAGCTCCCACCTCTTCTTAATAAGGTATGTTCATTGCATCCTTCAACGTGAAAACTGACACTGCATAGTTGTCATCGAGGCTTGGACGAATGCGTAGTCTGGAAATGGAGATACAAAGAATAATGACAAGTTATACAATTCTGGTGGAACCCAGTCCAAATGATTTCCTTCTTAATATCACTATCTGCTCATCATCGCCTATGTCTTCAGTGACATTTACGGTAAGGTGATCTCCAGTTTTTTAAATGCATGCGCTAAAATAGAATACAGGTTAGGATAGACGTGGGGTTGTTTGCCACAAAGCCCGTTTCATTAGTAGAAATTCGCCTTTTGCTTGGTCCAGAGAAGTTTGAGGAAAATATCCGGGAAATCATTGAATCAACATGCGGATTCGGATCCTTGACGAAAATCTGTTCAGCCATTCTCGCGAAATTATAGATCAAGTCTTTCCTCGATAATGGTGGGTTTCGTTTATAAAAATTCGTGCCGGGAATATTCGTGCAACGATTTCTCATCAAGACATTTTATGCCAAACTGTTTATCATTTTCAATAGCTGTAATCAGCTGCTCTATAATAAATAGATAAGTATTTAAGTTGGTATCACAAAGACGGCGACATGTACCATATGTAATCTTTAACATTGGGCGGAGGAAGGCACAGATGATTAGTCTAATTTCATCCCCATAAAAGTCTTGTTCGAATTTCTCACATAAATGAGCTTCCTATTAAGTGTGAATACTAACTTAACGTGCCAGCAGTTCCTCTTACAATAGATACAGAATCGTTTCCAAAAACGGGGTTATTTCCCACACTAATAACAGCTTTATAAGTCTTTTTGGGATGGGAAGAAATAGACGCCCAGCCTGCATAAACGCCTTGAGGGACATGTTCAGTAACTGGAAAAAGGTTTGCAGTTGGAAACCCAAGCTGTCGTCCTCTTTTATATCCTTCAACGACCTGGCCTTTGAGCAGCAAGACGGGCGAGCAGGTCTCGCATCTTCTCTCGATTAAATCGGACATAGGTTGGCTCGACATCGGGAAAACAACCGCTAAACTTCCAGAATGCAGCTCTCGACGGAATGCAGTTTTGTGAGGTTGCTGATATTTTCGTACTTTTTTGTAAAATCTGCATTGCTTCCGCTTACGCGATCGCTAAACGAGATATTTATTTTCAAATGACGTAGCAAAAATGACTTTCAAGGCGTGGTTGACTTGGCATCAGCAAACTCAATTGATGCCTGACAGTGAGCGTTGAATCAGAGAGGAGTTTAAGGATGCCGAATCGCAAACGATGAGTCCAAGGATTGGAACCTGATGACTACGTAGATCTATAGTACGGGGCCCGCTATGTAATTCTCGAGCTTCTGTCGTGTTTGGGTTCTCGGACTGCGCGGATCCTAACTTTCATTTTCAAATCGCATTCCACACATAGCGGGACCTGTCCCTTCGCTTGCTGTTTGCCCGACCTGTAAGGTATGCACGGTTGTTGCTGTTTACAACTTTGTTCTGTTTGGATGGCTGTGATGATATCTGTTCTGTTTATCTCTGGACCTCTGATGTTTAATGAAGAGAGTCAGAATTTCCTCTTTTTCTGAGCCCTCATCTTTATATGTTTAATCAAAGTATTCCTATCCAATGCTTATTGCTGTTTTTGTAGGGCCAGTTTGATAAAAAGTGAATAATCTTGCAATCAGCAATGTTATGTTACTGATAGCACGATTAAGACGGTCAACGTCGATGATGAATAGGATATTTTGCACGTCAGTCTGATACGGCTTTATAAGCCTGATATGCTGAGTAAATATATCGTTCCTAATCTGAGACGCTAACTATTCTGTTTAATAAACGAATGTAGTTTTAGTTATGCAAGTTCCGTTTCGTTATCATGTAGACTTGTAAACTGATGCCCTGCTTCTCCCCAGAGCCTCTTGGTTTCACTCGATATTCCAGCTTTATTGGCGGCATCACGATTCGCTTTCAGTGAAAGGTATGCCGTCCATGGAATTGACACGATATTCACAACCAACAACTGGAATCGTGTTGGGACCAAAGCAAAGTTAAACAACTGAACAAATGGCCAGAGCATCCAATTCGCTTTCATCGTGGCATGGATGCGCTCCTTAACATCATCTATTCCATCACGTAATGTTCTTCCTTGCATCAACGCCAAAACAATATACATCAGCGATAAAATGCAAGGCGCCCATAAAGTCTGATCCAATAACACTTTCATGAAAGTCCATCCAAACGACTCGCCTGGAAACAGATAGCCTAATGAACCATACCTGAAACATAATCATCACAAGATACTGAATAGCCTGCTAAGACACAGTACCAACAAGTAGCAAGCGGCGCCAAGACCAGCCCGCCAAACGAAACCTGCCGCATCGTCCGATGCCAGTCGAATGGAACTTTGCATCGACTCTCAGAGGTTTGGGCAACGATGTCGCCTACTGCCCATAATGCTGCTGTGGACGCAATAGCAACGGCAAAATCATAGGATGAGCCTATGAAAGATGCCTCAGGGTCTGACATTGTTGAACTGCACGAGAAATGACCATAGAGACTGTCAACAAGTCTCTTCCTGTAACTGCTGCAGTGTACATTTCAAGAGCGCAGCCATCCTATCTACCTATTGAGGAATGCCTCATTAAAAGAGATTTGGATTGCGGATTGTAGTAGATAAAATCAAAACTGGCTTGAGACACTCCTTATACTTGTTGATGATTGGTACATTTGATCGAAATCGCTGATGCCAGGATCAGCTTTGTTTCGTGTTAGCTGGTCCAACGCGCCGTAAACGAAACTGATTTCGTTATTGGATTGGGCGATCTGGCAGAGCACCTTTCGGACTGCAATTATTGATATTATTGTGATAGCGGAAGCTGGAAACCCTCTGTTTACAATTTAGCAACGTAGGCATTCAGCGATACAATATTTTTGAGCACCTCTTTTCAAGCACTTCTAGTAATGGTTCGAGCAGCTGGTCCGAATCGAGCGATGGAATAAATATAATGACATGGCAAATACCAGACCTACAACCCGATATAAGGAACCATAGCAATAACTGATATATCAACCTGGAGCCATCGGGAACATCGTCAATGTCAATAACGATCGTTGCTTTGAGAACGCCATCTGGCTGCTTCTTGTATTCTTCCCTAAACTGTACCAGTCCGACAAATATTCGTCCAGAGGCGTTGAATGGAGCCAAACCATGTTCTAAGCAGTGATGACCTGGGCAATAAAAGTAAGCAGACACGGATAACACAAACATAAGATTTCACCATTCTGACTTAAAGATACAGCAACAATGGCTCGTTCCAAACGATACGATGTGAAAGGAAATCCGCCTTTCGTGTTAAGAGTGCAGTTTTGGACAGGAAATAGATTCAACGCTAAATCATTATAAACTGAACTGCAACCACCATACATAAACGTTGTCGATACCTGAAGAGATGAGCAGCGAGCAAACTCTTTGCGAGCATGCAGTGTACTGTTGGGCAGTGGCATTGGAATCTCGAAGGCCACCAAAGAGTAAGCGAAGTTCGGTGACATCACTAAGCCCGACTAGATCGAATCAGAAGAAGTTACATAACTAGAAGATAGTGTTTCTCATACAGGCTTTTTCTGGAAGGACACAAGTGCCAACAGGAGTGCTTGACAAAGAGCTTGAAACCGTTTGGGCATCGGTAACAGATTCCGAATCTGAAAATCTTAATAAACAGTAATGGAGAAATCGAAATAATAACCTGCTGCTGATAATTGATCTTTCTATGAGCAGAATCAGACGTCTAACAATACGCTCGGTTTCATACTGACATTAAGCATATTGTTGTTGCCGGCAATCCTATTTCTAACGGCAGAAAAGAAGCTTCGTTTGAAAGGGACTTTTACTTCAATATCTGAAGTATCCGGCATCGCATTAAGGCAATCAATACATCGCGATTTCTTGTGATCAACGAGTTCGTTTTCCCCCAAAGTTGACACAACCAAATCGTGACATGCTGTGGCATATTACTAACCAGTTGCATCATTGAATGTAAGCAATACGTACCGGAATAGCCACCTTGGCATGAAGATACGTATTTGAACCCTTTTTTGATGAATTCGATTTGCAGGTGATTGAATTGCTGCCTGGACCGCGTGTCATGAGAATCAAGAAGAAAGACGAAATGCGATCCCGTCATTGATGAAAGGATCTCAATTCTCTTCTGCAGTTGCTCAGGCTCCAGATACTGACAAAAATCATTATCTACATCATGAGAGAAACTGAGCATGTTACGAGAGAGGGATCCAAATGGTACGTAAAAGGAAGATGCCCCGAACTGTAATGATGCTGAGGCCTGCAGTCAATGACGAAAAACTTCAGCGGTTGAGTTTTTGGACTTAGTGGGTTCGATTGAAAGCTTTTCGATTTAGAGGGTGGGGGATAACAATAAGCGATTATTTCCTGGGGAGAAATGCAGAGGCATTCAAGAGACAGGATGCGTTCATACAGAGACGACTGTACAGCATTCAAACCAATTGAATTCAAGAGCAAAGAAAATTACATCAACGGTGATATTTTTCGAAACCACTGTTTTGAAGAACGTAATAAAAGATGCAGGAGTCTGTAAGGAAAATTAGAGAGCATAAACAGATGGTGAGTGATGAATACATTAGACAATAAATTGTTGGCAAAAGAGAACAGTTGATCGACAAGCCCCACGGATTCAATGTTCAACTGAGTTAATCGCTCTGGGAGAACAACAGGGCTTTGTTTCCGGAGAGAATCAGAATTGGATATCAGCAGTGCGACGGCAAAAAAGTAAAGAATTAAGGGCTCCTCGTGAAATCTGGAATGGTGTTATTACGTAGTAAAATAACGCAGAGACTTTACATTAGGTGATCCCAAATCCTTAACAACGGCGGAAACGCCACACGATTGGCAAAAATCGTCATGAACCAAGGGGATGCATAAAGCTCTGGAGTCATGTCGTTCTCATCAAGGCAATTAGCTAACTGGGAAAATTATGTTTAGCAAGAACCTCAGCAACTAAACAATCCTCACCTCAGGGCAATGATACCTGACTAAAATTAGCGTATGTCAGAGCATAAACATTTTCATTACATTAGCAACGCTCTAAATACACGAAAGATGCACTGTAGCCCTCCAAACTGGTCATCGGTAAAGGTATTTGAGCAGAACCGTCGGACGAACGCAGATAAGCATAGATAAGCGTCCTTCGTTCTTGCAACACCGAAAACGTACACGAATGGAGCAGCGATATAATTGATTCCCTTTGGAATATAAGTGCAGCTAAATGATTTTTGTAGGAGAACGTACCTGTTTATAGTTAATTAAATGTCTTTTACAGAAAACTGTTAGTATAGTTTCAAGAGCATCACGAACGCCTTCGTCATCCCGGAAGAACTCAACATCGGGTCGCGTCCTTTGAATATCCATTCGAATGACACGTTGATTGAATAGATCGAACTGACAATCCTTCAAATCTATCTGCAAATCCTCGTTTGCAGCTGTCAGCTTTCCCTCTAGAAGGACTGCCCACATAGCGGCTCGATTCGAATCATTGATGGAGTTTACAGTGCAATACTTTCGTATCTTCGATAAATCTGGATTGAGTTTGGCAAGCTCCATATCTAAATCAAATCCTCCATAGCCATTCGACAGATTTTTCTTTCTAAAAACAATTACACCACACATTTTCAATGCAGAATTAGCGTACGACTCTGAAAGGCGAAGATTATTAGAAGATCTGGAAAAGATGGCAGGCTTCGGAATATCATCGTTTAACGAACGAGCCCGTTGAACCGGGTCTTTAAATTTCCCAGCAAGATCTGCTTGCTGAACGACATTAACCAGTCTAATCCAGGAATTATGACGAATGTTGAAAACAACTCCATTCTGTGTGGTTTCCACAGCGCTCTCCATCAACAATTCGCGATATCTAGCTTTTTTCAATGGGCGTTCTCAAAGCGTGAAATGTCAAGTACCCAGGAATGTGCTGCCGAGCAGCAACACGCTGCTCGATCTGCTCAAACGTGAACGTACGTCGATAATCATCATCGTTTGGCATTATAGCTGCTATACAGTACCCATCAGTACGATGAATGAAAGAGGATTCGAAGAAAATCGCAGAGCCGCAGGGGTAACTCTGAACGAGGCGCAGCCCCATCTCATACACAATAAAAATATCGCGGGCTGCTTCCTTTCTACGTTCCTGACCCTTTGCTCTCGATACCGATTGCTCAACTGGCGATTATCGGTAGTCAACTTGGTGATCTTATTCTGCCTGTTTGCGTTTTGATGATAAATCGGATCCATATTAAATTGTTATTTTATGAAATTGTTAGATCCAAGTAGTGCTCGATCTTATATCGTTACAAGCAAATTTGTTTTAAAATATATTGACAGGTTGGCGCGTTTATTTATCTAGCCTGTTTGATCATCAGTCGTCTGATGGATCCATGGATGTGATAGTCAAGTTCCCCGCCAGTCATCCTGATCTCTTTCAGACCCTTGCCTTCGCTCAGAAGACCTTGATTTGGCGACAACAGCGCCGCTCAGCGGACTGGGTTCCATCCAGTTCCCATCACAAAAAGATGGGCGCGCTAACTCCTGCAAGGACCATGAGAATCTGAAGGCTTCGACGTCTCTTTAGTACGATTGTGAACGACGACATACAGGCAACATCTGAGGGTTGCTGCTTCTATAGGGACTACACTACAGCACAGGACAAGCGTTACCCGTATGGATCGTGTGATAACCGCCATCAGGATTACCAAGCAGTTACAGAGTGACTGTAACTCGATAAGGTAGCTATGAGGCAGCAAGGACAGTTCTGTCTGGGCCCAGGAGGATTCGTCTTCGTTCACCATACTCCATAATCGCACCATATGAGCGCCTCCGTCGTCCAGAATATAAAACTGGAAAACGCTGGTTTTAGACGGCACCAGAGCCGTGCTGCAAATGCAAAGATACGGTTGAATCGAAATCTGGAGATATTGGACGGCATCGCCGTATGTGGAGGACACGTCAATGAACAAATTGCCCAAACAAAACAATGTATTGCGTCGATCGAGTCACTAGAAGACACTGATCTGACGAAGATGTCTCCCGAGGAGCTCATAATTTTTCAAGAGAAAATCGAGTCTACGTTCGATCAAGCCTTCAATCAGTTTGCATTTCTGCATGATTGGCACGAAAGATTATTGAGCGAGGAGCTTGACAAGCGTTTAGGCCCTGTATTGAACGAATATGCTACTTCGAAAGCACTATTCGAGCAACTTGGCCGTATACAATCGGCCCGTGCTATGCTGCTGAACAAAGCACTGGAAGAATCTCAGCTACCGGTCAAACCGGATGAGGTTTGGCAAGTTTTCTTTAATTCGAAAATGAATTCGGTCACCGTTGAAGAACTGGAAGAGACTCTTCGGATTCGGGTCCGAGATGCGCTTCGTCCAGAGCTTGACTTGAAGACAGCTCTTGCGAATTTGGAGGAGCTTTCGTTGCGCACACGTTCCTGCATTCAAACCGAAACGGCTCAGCTTCATGAAGAGATGAGGAACAGTGAAGCGTTAAGGTTGAAGCTGGAATCCATAATGTCAACGTTCGTCACCAACACGTGGCCTATGGAAAAAAATGCATCTTTCCAATCAAATCCCGGTTCTGCTTTTAAACCAACTTCCGAAGGATTGTCAGCTTTTCACGACAGCCGCGGAGCGAAACGTCCTCGTGTCGCTTCTGAAGCATCATCAGATGAAGATGTACAGGATCGGTTAAACACGACGCAAACATCCATCCAGTCGGTTCCATTCGAAGGCGAACGCAACGACAGCCCGATAATTGTGCCTCATATGCAATATGCTCCGATCCAAGAGACACCTATTATATATCGAGGTGACTACTATGTGTCAGCACCAGTCACTAAAGACTTCACAACGATTACAAATCTTGAGTCAAACGCTCGTGTTCACATCACATCTTGTTCCTGCATCTTTGAAGAGGGCGGCAATAATATATCTTTCCAGTGGATGTATTTCGTGTACAGGTCGCCATACTATCGGGAACTGACGTTCGAATTCAGCCCTACCCAAGTATTATCAGTTGTTCTGCCACAAAGATTGATTGTGGTTGATTCCGTCTGCGAATGCATTAGCCAAATTCCCAGTACTGTGGCTGCATTGAAGAGCAAGAAGAAAAGTTTCTTCAGGGCATTGACAGGACTAGGTAGGAGGCAGGATGGAGAATCGAATCGCAGGAGCTAACCGGGTGCGTTGCAGGTTATGCACACAAAATCATGGCGAAAAGAGATAAGAAATTTCAGAACCAAGCCTGGACAGCAACTGTTGCAGGTGTCAAGCAATGGTTGAACAGAGTGAGGAGTTTCTCACCAAACGCTTTGATGATAGAAGACAGCGATATTATGCGCTTAGAAGAATTCATAGACACCAGAGTAGGGCTCGATTATTCCATTTTCCAATTCTTTTAACCATGCTTTAGGTAGCCCCAATCATTGATCTATGGGAAGATTCAACAATATGTGCTTAAGCACAACCATATCGATTTCATAATAATATATAATAATCTATAAATGAATTTCTCGAGTGCAATAAATCACGACTTCTTCGGGATAGTAAACCTAAGGAAATCAACAGCAATGTCTTTTGACGCAGACTTATGGAAGGAATATGTTTGTGGTAAATCAAATCGCATTTCAGCGACAACAGTCATCTTAACGCCCCATTCAATAGATTTCTTCTCAATATGCTGGCACATCCATTAAAATCAGCGGTTGATTTGTCGTATGCACACACCTGTCGTGTTGAAGTTTTGTGAAGAGAGTAGACAGCCGTTGTAGCGTGATCAATTGCAGCTTTCAGGAATACCATATCAGCACCTTTAGCTCTGGTCCCAAACGGTGGATTCGTAACCACCGTATCAAATTTCTTCAGCGATAAATCAGCCACATCACTGTGAATTAGATCGATTGTCTGGTCAAGTTCCATTTCGCTGATGTTGACTGAGGCGATCTTCAGAGCACTTGGGTCGATATCAACGCCAACAACATACTCACCACCCATCATGGCACTATGCAATTTAGGACAAAAGAAGGCGACCCAGATGTAATGTTACCAGGCGATCGAAAGCATGCCACAACCGCAGCCCAGGTCCAGCACGCGACGGTCATTGAGATCGCCATAAGATGCCATAGTATATATCATACGAGCTGCTAAATGCGGAGATGTTTGATACTGTTCCAACTCAATACGAGGCTCTTCGAAATCGTCAACATCTTGTAAAGCGCTTTCTAGATGCTTCAGCTTCATGTTTGTGAAGGGAACCAATCTTTAAAGTTTGCGCCAGTTTCGCAGTTTCTTTTCACCTCGCAGTTTAGGTAATGTTACATAAGAAAGCTGCGCTGCCGCTTCAGCCATGAGATAGCCACAGGTCCGCCAAGCCTTCCATCATTGTCTATTCTGCGATATTAAAAGATGGAGGCCATGGCAGCGCTGTCAAGGACCGTTATTGACGAGGTCCTAAACCACACACAGGACGATATCTTGATCGGTCACGATGAACATGTCGCTAGAGGGATTGTTCGTGAGCTGCAAATGGTCTCTGTCTATTTTTTGTGCTAGCTGAAGTCAATAAATGCTGAAAGCGTTGTAGCGATGGGAGAGGAAACTATCGGAAGCATACGCTCAGATTATTGCTGACAAAGAAAAACTGACGCGTTCGTTGCCGGGGCAGATCCATCCAAGCTATCATAGCAATAATGCTAGCTCCAGCGCGTCGGCGGCTTTACCAACCATCAAAGTTTCCACTATTCTTGCGCTTTGTTCAAGATTTAATGACATATAATTCGCTTTAGATTGAACCATCTTCTCTGCAAGCAAGTTCACCAATGCAATCATCTAAACGAAAAGCAGAATCAAATTCGTCAGAGCAGCAACTCAAAAAGGCTAAAGTTCAGTATGAATCAGACGAATCGTCGCTTGGAACAGACGATGAATCTGAGGTCGTCTTCTGCACCCAAATTACTGCATCATCGCTGAGCTTCCTTTTTAGGATGAACAAGTAGAGCCGCTCACCAATAATCTGATTTTATGTCAGTCCAGCAAAGTCCAGGTTTGGATTTACTTACTTCAAAACAATATTTTCGTTTACAAACTCTTGCATAGAATCACAAGGGCAGATGGAAATGCCAATTCTCTGGCGGTATTATGAACCTTAGGGGGAGAGATTATGTCTTTCGCGATGCCACTGGTGATTTCCGTATGTATTTTGATCAACATAACATGTTCGCTTAGATTCTGCAGGTTTCGATAAAAGCACAAGCTAAATATTATCTATCGGTATAATGTAAAACCACATGTATCATTGTGAATTCATGATGTCTTTGCTTTAAAATAATTGGAGATATATAGAAGGATTTTACAGCTAGTCCTATATCTGTTCTAATTTGTCGTTAAGGTATGGGAATGTCATCAAATTCAGCATTTCTGTGTCAACTGTAGAGGACTTTGAAATGGCTATGTGACTGACTTCTTATTTGATGTTGCATACGGGCCCATGCCCTATTAAAATTTCAGCGATCGCCAGTTTGTAGTAGCAATCTGTGGTTCCAATGGCATCCACAGACTTTGTTTTGGGCGGGACAGTAATTGACGTCGATAAAGCCTTCGCTCCGAATGACTGTCTTCGAAATCGACCATCGCGCTCGGGCCCTGTTCCCAATCGCCCGCAACGCCTAACCGTAATTGCAAACCCTTTTTCGGGGAATGGGAGAGGTAGACAGCCAGCGTTTTCCAACAGAGAATCCCTTAGCTTGTATCGAAAGGGAAATCGGCATTAATTACAGCCAATCAAGTTTTTGCAGAAGCTGGAATTAAGGTGACTGTATTGAAAACCGAGCATGAAAAGCATGCCTGCCAGTTGGCGAGATCAGTACGACCTGAGGACACCGATGGTGTTGTTGTTATTGGAGGGTACAGTCAATACCAGCATAATCTCTGCTTTATCATGTTTGAGCTCTGTCTGCAGTGATGGGACGTTACAAGAAGTCTTATCTGGGCTAATCGATGCTGGGCTAGCTGAGACCATTACTGTTGGCCTAATCGCAGGCGGCACTGGAAATTCTGTGGTTAGTCATTATGCCTTGTCAGCTTGTTCTACTAAAGTAGTCATTAGGCGCAATCGTTAGGGCTGATGGATTCGGTCGTTGCCGCCAAGATTATAGCAGAGGGGTTTAGTTGTAGCATCGATGTTGGCAAATGCTCGGTTGTTCATATGCCTGGAGCTTCTCCAACCAATTATGTGTTCGTCAACTTAATTGGGCTTGGGATAGTCGTGGTATCCATAAGCATCATTGCTTGAAACATTTAAAGCTTACATTGCTGCAGGATGCTGGCGTTTCTGCAGAGTCCCTTCGATTTCTTGGAAAAGTTAGGTAATGTTGATGTCTCTGGAACTGCTAGATGGTTATATGACAGGACGTGTACAGGTATGATATAGCGGGGTTATGGCATATTATAAAAGGGAAGACACGAGATTTTGCACTTGACATCGATGGCCAAAGTTTGCAGGTCTCAATAGTGCAATCGATTCTGGTGCGTTTGTTTCTCTGATCCATTTTGCAGGGTGATATATGTAAGCTACCGAGCTATTTGTACTGTCATTCATCCTCAAAAGCATTTTAGCTGTTATATTGATTCAAAACAACAAGCATATGGGATCTGGACTACGAGTCGCCCCGGGTGCTGCAATGGATGATGGGTCGGTTGTAATCAATTTCTTAATCTTAATTTTAACCTTTTCTCAGCTCTTTCGACCTTGTGCTGTTGTTCAACCAAGGTAGAAGTCGCTCTGAATATCATGCTTTTTGGATGGACTGAGAAGCATTAGGACGTTGTGCGACTTTATCAATGTTTAATAAGCTAAAGAGAAGCGGCAGCCACATTTTTAGCAAATTTGTAAAATACGGGCTTGCAAAAAAAATTGTAATAACTCCTGCTACTCCTCAGATATTCACTATTGGTTACCGTTGCCGTGATTACAATTAGATATACTCAATTTCCTGTCAGATGGTGAGTTATTCGATGCATTCTCCAGAATGGAAATCGAAGTTGTTCCAAAAGCGATAAAATTATTCGCTTCGCCTGAACCGAAGCTTTGTTGAAAATCTGCAAAGCTTACTAATTTCGCCATTCAGTCAGCTTAGCTAAGCCATCTCAAATGTCTTGTTAGTAATAAATTCGCCAAGCTCTGGCACTTTCTTGTCAGATTGCAACACAAATGAGCAGAAGTTTTATCTTTACGTCGACATTTCATTTGTTAGCAATCTTTTCGTGCTGTTTTCAAGTCAGGCTGTCGCAATCCTAATCTATTCAGCTATATACTGCTTGAATTCAGCATTGCAGGAAATAAGCTTTTATTTTCAGGCTTTTGCGTTAATGAGCGTTTCGTCGTCTCATCGTCCTCGCGATCGTAATTGTCGTATCTTGAAGCATTAAGCCCTGTGAAAACCCTAGAAGTGCAGCGGACCACAACTGTACAATTTATTATTTGATTTCTGAGACGACATTCAAACTGATCTGAATTTCTCCTCAACCGGTTCTAAAATATGATGTTGGATGCCCTTTGCAATTTCCAGCATGTCAATCTCGTCTTTCTTAAAAATCTGCTTGAGACTTTCATCACACATAATGGTCCGCTTATTGTCCTTCTTCTGCAAATCGTGCCTCTTGATATAACCCCAGATACCTCTCACCACCTATTAATTGCATTCATTCCAGACGACATTGGGTCGTGGCGTTCTGTATACGCACCTCAGTCCTTGGAAGTGTATTTTGCCCACATATAGTAGCCAACTCGTTAGTGAGCTTGTGTTGACGAGTGTTAAGAACAGTCGAGCGTGGCTGACGTGTCTTTCTGGTTGCAGCTGAGAACCAGGCGACCAATCGTGGTCTTAGGCCCGCGATACGAATCATGTTTATGATGGTTAACTTCTATGCAATGACGACACCCTGGTAACGTGATTCTAACAATGGAATTGCCGTAGTGATTACAGAATGAAACGTATTATGCATTAGTTACATGAGATCTTGTAGAGCAGGACCTGGAGAATCTGGTGGCTCGGCGGTCCAGATAGGCACCTTCGGAGGTCGGAACATCCTACAGTTTCGCAGGAGTCGATCGAGAACTTGGCCGATGAATGCGTGCTAACATTGAAGCTAGATTGACTAACTCAAAATGAACTGAGTAATAACTATTCATTATGGAATAAACAGGGACGACAGAGTAAACTATTACGTCTCATTTGCAGGATCAAGCAGCAGCGAAGAACTTTTACAAAATACTATGCTGGTTTCAACGAAAACGACACTCTTCGCATAAAAGTGCAAGAACGAATAATTACACAGGAAACAGGTAGAGGACACAGAACCCCGTTAATGGCCAAGCCCAGATGTCGTTCATTATAAAAACTCTAATGGCACACATAATCCCAAAAACAACTAGATCCCGCTGTTTAAGGCGCCACAATCCTATTAGAACACCTGCATGAGGACGCCAATCAGCTCCGAGACGGTCGAGCTGGCGGTCGGTCCACAAACGGAATTAGCAAATCAGACGTCTTTGCTATAAAAACCAACACGACAGTATGATGTGGCTCGGAGGCCGAGCTGATTTCCGGTCCATGCGTGAGTTTGAAGGTGGCCACAACAAACCATGCGTTTGATCGGAACGTTTCTCCACGATACAAGATATAGACATAGAATTCCGAACAAGTGACTGGCCTCATTAGAAGTCATCTCTCTATCAGTGAGAAAGAAGGTGACCCCATCGCCCCATTCCTCACTCACCGCTCACTGACTCTGTCACCAGATGTCGTCATTCCAGTCATTCGCCAACATCGACATCATCGAGCGTATGATGTCTGCCGATCCCGATGAAGAGTTCCATCAGATCTGCATGTGTATACGCCAGGGCGACGTCGGCAAGGCGCGGCGGCTCTATCGCTGCGCTAATGTGAACCAGCCGCTCAGCATCTGGGATCGTCGGCCACTGCTGCATCTTGCTATCCAACAAGAGAATGTTGACATGGTCCGGTTCCTCTTGGACGAATGCGATGCCAATCCGAATGTGACCGACGACAAAGGTCGAACTTCATTGCATATGGCCGTCCTGCAGGGAAATGAGGAGATCATTCGAGTCATCGTCGACCATGAGCGAATCGATTTGAAGGCCGTTGACATGTGGGGTCAGACTGCTCTTCATTTAGCATCACTTTGCTCGAGTGCTTCTGCTGCAAGGCTGCTTCTGGAGCATTGTGTCGAATGCCTTCAGTTCCGTCAGAGAGATGGGATTACGCCATTGCAGGCGGCTACGATGGCTGGTAACAAGCAGATTGCGGCGTTATTCTCTGCCGCTCTCGACAGCTCTACTGAGATAAACAAAAGCTATCGTCATGCCCTATCAGATCTGAACGACGCCCATGTGGCCGCCTTGCCGACGCCACCGTCGTTGCACTCGCCTTACATCGCAGCAGATGCAATTCTTTCGGAATCCCCCAAAACCGAATGCTCTGACGACTTCATCGCCGGCAGCAAAATTGAATCTGGTCTGCCGGGCGACGGCCAAAACGATGAAGGAACTCTTTCTTCAAACGCAGCTCCGAACTGCGATTCTGGAACAACTGTTTGTGATCCGGTGTTACCAGCATCCATCAGTCAAGAAAACTCACAGCCAATAAACGCTACTCCCAAGGCAGAACTCTCCGATGACACAACCACCGATACGGAAGTTATTTCAACTATGTCGGACGAGGCCCAGAACGTCGATGAAGAATCTGATACCTCGGTCAAGGCTCAGAATATCGATGAAAGGTCTATTACGTCGGATGAGGTCCAGCAAGTTGATGACGGATCATGTACTTCAAATGAAGCTTTAAGCAGCGATTCTCGAACATCAACCGTTTGCGATCCAGTTGTACCAGCATTAATCAGTCCAGAATGCTCAGAGCCAATAATTGCTCCCCATTTGTTATCATCGACAATTGCATGTTCTGTAAATGGTGATTGCTCAAAGGTAAGCTGCTGGAAATAATCAGTGTAGCTGTTGCTGACTTTCAGCTGTAGACGACTTCATGCCAGTTAACAATGACCACTATTGAGACGTCATGTACATCTGGTGAGCCTGCGCTTCTAGATGATACTAATGAGGCGCCATACTCCGATCTTGAGCTGTCTGAAAGTTTAACCCCTACAGCTTGTGCGCCCTTAGACGATATCAATGAGTCGGAGCTCCAGCCGTCTGTTGCTTTAACCTCTACATGTTGTGACTCTGCTCTCCGGGATATTACTGATGAGCCCCAACAACCGGATTTTCCGCCGTCTGATGCGTTAACCTCTCAGATTCCTGAAAGCCCCTGTGTGGCAGATGAATCTAATATTGATTCTCTGCCAAGCAAGTTGCAATCGCCTAGTCCTGATCAGATTAACCCTGCGAATGTGAGCCGCGTTTACGATTATCGATGGACTGCTAACCGATTGTTGAAGGCGGATATAGACGAGCCCAGTTCTCAATTATCGACTGTTCTTGGGATAGTTGTTACTGGGACATTGCCGTCCTCGTTTGTGGAAAAGTCTGAGGCTTCAACATCGCTACCTACTGTTGGCACTTCTGTACGTCCGGCCTACAAGGAAGGCTCGTACATCAACTCACCGAACTCCACCGTGAACGAATCAACGGTGCAGGGACATTCACAATCGTCCTTCCTTACTGAACCTGTATTGTTGGCTTCCGAGAAACCGGTCGATGTGGACAGCGAGCAGCTGGAAATGCTGCCGCAGCTTCCGACGAAGCAAAGCTCCACGAATGACGATGCCATTGTGCACTACAAATTGACGTCAGCAGCTGCTTGTTTCTCTCACTTGCCCGAACCGATTGGGTCAGAAAGTGCTTTATTGAATGGCAATCAGCGCGAGCGCTCCCGAACGTCAGCAGATAAGCTGACGCCAATGCACGATGGCTGCCAGAAATCGACGATGTTTCTGTTATCCCGAATGCTGCTGAAGCTGATCGTCACGATGGGCAAGGCCTGCGAAATTACTTTGGCGCAGAAAGGGACTCTTAAGGATCTCGTCGTCAAGCAAGATCCCGCGATTCTGGCCGCCGCCGATCTGTACGATGCTGATCGCGATCTGGACGAATTCAAAGATACGCTGATTCGTTTGAGTCTCTGCTTAAGGACCCCTTAAAGTTTGTTGTGTACGACGAGTGTCTCCTTTTGAATACACGAAATGTTCAAGTCCAACGATAGGAACTCGACATGCTCGATTTGCAGTCTTTGTAGAGGCATTACACTTACGGCGACGTAGGCGGCTAGTTATTCCTCTGGCGATGTGGTCAGAAATTGTCTCTTCGAGCTTGGCATTTAATACGACGAAATCGGGTTCAACCACGTCGATAGGCGATGGGCAAGTCACCCAATATAGCAATTTCTATCGATGGAGTCTATTTCCAATGTGGTTGCCTTTCACTGTTTGACATTTCGCTTCAACTTATCAATCCTAAGCCCGTCCGTGCACATTGTGTCATTGTTGCTCAATGTCACTCCAGGTTTTCAACGACGTGGTCAGTATGACGAGCAAATGTCGTGCAAACGTGATCGTGTGGACTAAGGTGCAGCTTTTAGTGTACCATGACTGCAATGGTTGATCGTGCACATCCCTAATTGCATTGCTGATTCCAACAAAATAACGTCAATCGTCGACATGTTTCGAGGGCTCTGGAAGAACACTTTAGGCAAGCCATGGGAAATGACAAGAATCCCATCTGCGCTGTACTCATCCATGAGACGTGGTCGAGGTCGTCCACCTGCAAACAATGGCAGGACAGTCCCAATGACTGCAGCAAGCCAGCCACGAAAGACGGTTTTGAACACACGCCTCCATAAACTATCAGGTCCTTTAGCTGAAGTCTGTGGAAACGACACTTTACCACGAACAGAGGTGATTCTGCACGATCATTACTTGCTTCATTTGTAAAGAACTTGCTCAGGTGACAAAAGGAATCTGGCGCTACATCAAAATAAACAACTTGCAGAAGAAGAGTCAGCCACGTATAGTGAAATGTGACCCGCTTCTGAAGAAGGTACTGAGCCAAAACGAAATCGATATGTTCAAGATTGGCAAGGGAATCCAGAAGCATATTTTGGAACCTGTCCCGAAACGAAACAGAAAGATTTAATCAGCCAGAGAGCTGCATTGCGAATGAAACAACCGCTGCGAATGTATTAATAATACAACAATCCATTACGCCAACTTAATGAAAGCGCTACGTTGCTGTAGGAATCCACAAAGCAAGATTTTCGGCACCCGACGCGATCATAGCCGTGACAGGGTTCCACTGAAGCGACGTAACTGGGCGAGCATGACCACCGCTCAGTTTACACACTAGATGGACAATAGACAATTAGCACTAAAGCTTAAATTAGAGAATCAAGTGGAAGACCTTCTTTTCCAGTAGTCGCATCATAGATGTGAACTAGGCCGTTATCAGAGCCGGTGGCAAGGAACTTGCCATCAGGCGAGTACCCGATGTCAATATCAAGACCAGGGGCGCTACAGAAATCGTTGATCGTGAAGCGATGATCACCGGTAAACGAATTTAGGACGACAACAGAACCCGATCTTGAAGCTAGAGCAATATAGTCACCATCAGGAGAGAACTTAATCTACAAAGAATTAGATGGGTCAATTGATCAGAAATTGAGAGGCATATCTATACCTGATGCCATGATGTAGCACCGGACAGAACGAACGATGCAAACGGCCCAAGTTTGTATGAGCGAATATCGAACAATCGAACACAGTTCGTATCAGTAGTAGCTGCAAATAATAATCTGAAAACAGCTCATAAGAATCTTCTTGCAAACAACCAAAGGAATTATGCAAAAATTCGAAAACTGTTACCCTCGTGGATCAAACTGAACACAAGGTGTCGGTCCGGTTGTTAACACAGCTTGAGGAGCGCTGGATCTTAGGTCCCAGATATGTATGGTGGAATCGAACGATCCTGACATGACCATATCGCTTACAGGTGATAATGCCAACGAGCAAACGCTAAAACTTGATTAATAACCACGATGATACCCTCGATATAGACTGACCGAGCTTTGTGTCCCTTGAACAGCTTCAGGAATTGATTATCAAGAATGCTATCAGCGAATTAGTGAAAGTTTTAGGCGGAAACGACATCCTCACCTATGGTACATAATAGCTCCATTGCTGCTTTTGTTTGCAGCACATAAAATAGCAGAGCGATGATGTGTAAACGTCACTTGGCTGATGCCCGTTTCCTTAAAAAATAATTTCTTTTGAACTCTGCAGATATTTAGTTACGAATCGCAATCGCCCTACAACAGAAGCTTACTTTCCCGAAACAGTATTTACAACGGTTAGAGAATCGTCATTAGCAGCGGCGCATAAGACGCTTCCATCCACAGAAAAATTCAGCGAGTTACATCGCGAGGTCTGCGAAGCCATCAGCAGACGAATACAAGAAACAAGGAGCGAGAGACATTATCGCTGAATATGGCACCTGTCTTGAACGTGTTCAGCAGACCGGGTGTCAGGACGACCTGGGCATTGCTGTCCATGACAAGCATAGGCTTGTCGCAGGATGAACCGACACCGCCAGATTGCTATTTCAAGGTCATCAGCGGACTCCGCCGAACAATCTCACGACGCCGAAATCAACAAGAACAGAATGGGACAGATGACATCAGAGCTGGTAACATCATACAAGTCGCTCTTACATCGTGATATCACAGCAAAGCGATATTTAGAACGGCAAAAGCAGCGTAACATTTCAGAGAAATTTTACGTTGCCTGAATTTGTGAAGCCATTTTTTTTCAGAATTCGCATTACTACAGTTTTGTGGGCTTGAAAGATCTTTGAGAAATGGAGTATGCAAGCAGGATGTTCGTTTATAGGATATCTTAAGATAAGGGATGGTGCAGAGGGTGCTCTCGTACTGCGCGTTTATCATTTCAATATGATGGCCATGATCGTGATTAGAGCGGTCAGGGCTGGTTCGGCTCGACCGCCGAGCCATCACCGAATGTTTATGTCTGGGTTGGGCGACAAGATGAAAGGCTGGACCGAACGCAAACAGCAGGAGACGATGAGAACTCAGTTCAAAGAACAGATCAAAGAGCTGAGCGAAACCGAATCTTTCACGATGGAAGTTTTCCATGAAACCGTCAAGAAACAGGTTCCGATTCCACCCTTGATTGAACTTACAGCATAATAATTTGTAGGCTCGCCAAGCCGGGGCTATCGGTTGGCGCTCATTGATTCCCGGTGCTGGTCAAGGAGTTGGTGTTAAGGCGGCTGAAGACGTTCTACGTATTCTGTACGTTGAGCTTTCACTATATAATTTCGGGTGATTAAGTTAATCAGGAATGTTATGACTTCTGAGGAAAAGGCGGCTGGTGAAGATCTGCAGAAAGACGCGAAGTCGCGAATCGCCCAAATTAGCAACACCGACGTTGCCGATGTGAATTTGATGCTTCGCAAGTTCTCCATGTTGAAATCGATGCACGCTTGGATCAGGCATGAGAAATCCCTGGGTAATCCTTTACCTGAATCACAGGGAGAGCTTCACGCTGCTGTCGTTCGCCGTCCGTTGCAAAAGCCATCAAATACACTCCTGCGCAGGCGAAGACGCTAAACAGCTACAATGTATCTAAAACCAAGCGTGGGAATGACTTAACAATTTTCTAATGAAAAGTTTAGAAACATTTTATAAATCAATCTTGTAATGACAGGTATTTTTTGTCTACAAGGCTGACAAGCTGGTTAGTTCGGAATGTGAGGCTCTTGGTCTTATCAATGACGTTTTGGTACACAGATGGAAAGTCTTTGGCCATGACCACTTCATTCTTAGCCAAGTCGATGCGAGCTTCTAATCCCAGACTGCGAATTAGCTCAACCGTCCATCGTTCGGCCTCGTCCATGCTAACATTGAGCGATTCCGCAACCTTGTTGATAGCGATCGTCTGATGAGCGCGAAAATACGTCTCGAAATAGAACAGCCTAGCGCTGTCGATGAACTCGTCCTTGATATAGCTCAGGAAGAAATCTTCGCCGAGGACTCGGTCGCATTCGGCTAGCTTGGCGAACGCCACCTCGAAATCATAGTCGACATACAATGCCTGTAGGAACTGGGTGATCGGGTCCGAATACAAATAGGAGAGCTTCGTGATCAGCTTGACAAGATCGAACAGAGCGTTTCGCCGGCGGCGAATGATGCAGGCTGTAGCGATGTAGCGAAGAATATGAGGACATGACGACTGCAGAGTGGTGAGGTTGCGCTCCTTATTAAGGAACTCGATCAGACTGGCGCGGCCATTCTGATAGTTGAAGAATATGAAGAGACCCCAATGGATCAGCCAGGTCCGATATTTGACGAGGTTGATCTGAGGGACATTCACCATCTGGTCGATCGAGTCGTTGAGCTGGTTCAGGCCCACCAAAGCGTCGTCCCAGTGCGTCAGAAGGATGTCGGCGGCGAGCTGACCCCAGAGCGCCTTGAAGCATCGTTCTTCATTGCGGCTTAGAATTCGGTAGAAGAATAAGAACTCGGCAGCGTCCTGGTATTGGCCGCAATCAAACATGAATTTCGCATAGTTATAAAGAGCTTCGATCTGTTCGACGCTGGCTTCACGATTCTCTAATATGGAAGCAGCCGTCAGCTGGTCTCTATCAGAGATCTCCCCTTTACGCTCTTCAAGCAGGGCCAATAGAGGCGCGCATTGGGAGTGAAGCTTGGCATAATAATCGACTACCGAATCTCTAGGCCGGGAATTCAGACCAGCATGTGGCTCATCATCACCGAATTCGTCGATGTAAATCTCATTGTAGAAATCGACCATCTGGGTTGACTGTAAAACCTGCAGGCGAGCCAGATTTAAAGTATGCTTATCAAAAGCGCCAACGGATTCGGCGAAGTCCAGCAGAGGGACGACCATATGCGGATCGAGATGGGCGGCGATTGTGGCCGTCAGGTTATAGGATGCGGTCTGCTTGTTGGGCGTCGCCATAGTTGGATGCCTTCGCCTGACGCCGCCAACGACACTATTGAGGCGAAAAGAGACGTTGGGCTCGCAGTCCGTCACGGACCTTGTTTTTGTAATTTATTATCTGCAACATCCACAATTTCCAAAGTCATAATCCAATCGCTGTGTGCACAAGGTAAGATCCTGTTCAACACTGAAGCTCAGGTTATTGTTTATATATTTTTTCTTCTAAAATTATTTTATCCAAAACTTTCAATTTTTGCTCATCTAAAAACCGCACTTGCCCGTTCGCTAAATCATTTGTGCAAGGTGAGGTTCGCGCCATTACAAGTGAACGATAGGCGCTCCCCTTGATGTCGTCATTTCATCGATTTGGGCTAAATTCCAGTCTGGTTTCACGCTTGGTTTCGTTGGGCATAACCACACCGACGCCTGTGCAGCTCACAGCCATCAATGCTCTGACGAGACGTTTGCCGCAAGATGGCGATGATCCGAAATGGAGCTTCGGGCGCGAAGCGCTCGTTATTGATTCTGCCACCGGATCTGGGAAGACATTGGCCTATTTGTTGCCATTAGCAGATCTATCACTACAGTCTGCCGGCATCGCTGCCGCTGTTGCTGTACCTTCGGCAACGCTGGCGACTCAAGTTCACGATCAGGCTGCCAGCCTGATTGGTTCTGAACATGTTGAATTTGTCGACTGTACAAGCAAAGTCTCCAACCCGAATTCCGCCATCTTCATTGGACAATTAAGCCATCTGGCTCGATTGCCTTCGGCAATCCGTGATAGGCTTCGATGTGTCGTTCTGGATGAAGCCGATATGATTCTGAATCCTCCAGGAAAATACGAGAACTATCAACGTATTAAATCTCGAGCGCCGAAACGACAAGCAGCCGTGGAGGCGCTGCATGATATAATGGGCGGGGAAGGAAATGCTCCTACTAAGCACATCCTCGAAGATGACGATAACGAGGACGCTATGAAATCGCACGAAGAGCTCGATGCCGCTCTTCGTGTTGGAAGCGGGATTTCGCCATTGGTGGTTGCAGTTTCGGCGACAGCCAACAACCGTCTGAGACACATGCTGAAAGTCTCTAAGCTCGCCCATCGTGTCAAGATTCTCTCTCCAACCAATGCTTCTTTTGATTTGCCGCCAAACCTTCAACACCGATATCAGATCGTAATCGATGCTGCTGAGGACCGTATAGAAATTGGCGTTGCGCCTGAAATCATCAAATGCTTTCAGCAGTTTGGGAGCAGACCGACTTTGGTGGTCGCCCCTGACAGTTTCTCCTTGGATATGCTTCGCGCCGCGCTCGAGTTTGAAGGTGTTGAAGCAATCGTCATCGACGAGATCGCATCTCAAGATCAGTCGGGTTTCAAGATGACGTATGATGGGTCGAAAATTCTGATAGGTTCTGCAAGGTCGATACGTGGCCTGGATATTCCAATCATTGAGCATGTTATCATTGCCGCAATTCCAGCCACGACCAAAGACTATGTACACATTGCTGGCAGAACTGCTCGAATGGGCAGAAAGGGCACCGTCACGACATTGCTAACGGCTCCTAGCCTCGGAAGGTTGCAAACTTTCGCTAAGGAGCTCAATGTTTCTATCGAACAGGTCGACAGTAAACCAAACATTTAACAAAAAAAGTCCGAAGATTTTTATTTTTGAAAGTAACTAATCAATTTTATCGGCATACCTTGCGAATCGCTATGACGCTGATAGATTGCTTGTCACCGTTGGCAGTAATCGATGGGCAATGGTGTTCACTCACTGGTGATCTATGACAAGAATACTCAAGAATCCTTCAAGCAGCGTGGCATTGTGCCATTCATTGAGATGTCGAGGTTACCAGAGCATCTCGAAGAATACGTTCTTGGCTTCTACAGTTTGCCTGTGATCTTCTACGCGTCCTGCAGAAGCGGATGCACCCAACTGGTTCGACAGCTGCTCAGATTTCCCCAACTTCATCGCTACCTGGACCGATGCAAACTTCATGTCAATCAGAGCTTCGTTGTCGCTTGTGTTCATGGTCACGTCGATACGGCACGCCTTCTCCTGCTGAATTTCGAAATGGACAAAACCTGTTTTGAATACGCTATTAGAGAGGCGGCCGCTGTGGATCGCGTCGAGATTATTCGTTTGGTTCTAGCTTCAAATAACTCGCCCGATTCCGATCTAGTATCAAACGTTTTGCAAAGTGCTTGTTTCACGGGATCTAACAGAATCATCAGCCTGATCCTTCGAAAGAAACTTCTAAATTTTAACGAGATGCCATCAAATCTCCTTCAGAGAGCCTGTCTAACAGGATGTACTGAACTCGTTCAAAAGCTATTATCATCGGGTTGTGGCCAGCCGAGTAAGACCGTTTTCACGAACGCTTATAATGCCGGCTATCGAGAGATTGTCGACATGCTCATTCGCGATCCTCGTCTATCAGAATCCTGTATAATGCAAGCGTTTGAAACCGACGAACGTCGCGGCGATGCCGATCGAGCAGCTCTCTTGTCTGCAAGCATAAGCGATTCGCATTGGCTCTCTGGCATCAAAGGTCAACCCAAGCTCTCTACATGATTTGCAAACAGATTATGCGGCTTTTGATCCGGCATTTTCAATCGCTTTAAGATCCAAGCAGCTGTTGAACCAGTATTTAGTATCACAAATTCTTACAGCAATGTAATTTCATATTCTAACCTTCACGTAATTTATCAGAATGCATAAGAAATAAACTGTTAAATCAGCATTTTCTACATAGCCCGAAACGTAATAACGCAATTTAAAATAATTTGTTAAAGTGGAGTGTGAGTTATGCTTAGTATTAAGAGGGTATAGTTGAAGGAGTCCGCTCGTTGTTATCAGTTCAGGATTCAGCTAATAACAGTTGTGGGTGATGATGGCCCGAATCATCGTTGCCGTTCTGCTTTTCGCAGCATCGGCAGTTGCATTGGGCAAGCCGGCGTCGCCGGATTTGATCGTGGTATCGTCTGAGGCCGCCGGGCATACCGCTTTGCTAGCCCAACCTGGCACTAGCTTTCCGGTTCCTGTCTCTGAACTAAAGGACGTTTCTGCCGCCGTCCTGAAGCTCTTCAATGTTGATGGGATCGATGGGTCGCTACTCGGCCGCCGCCTTCCTAGGGCTTTGCTAATGATAGTTGTTGGAGGAGTAGCGTCTGAAATGCTAACGGACGCTGATTTCCCTAATCTATCCGCTATACTGGAAGACTCACCAAAGAGCTTGATCACCACTATTCCAGAGCCTCGGAACTTCGACAATATGGTCAAGACGGCGCTCTCGACGAAAGAATTGACGTTGACACAACAGTTCCAGAGCGCGTTCCGAAACCAAGCGAAAATGTCGATCTCGTCGGCTTCTGAATTCGTTTGCAACCTTGCTCTCGGCTGCGACGCCAAATCATCAAACATGGATATTTTGATATCCGCTATTGATGGAACGTTTCAGAATCAGGTTCTGTTGTTTGCAGGAAATAGAGGCCAGTCATTCCAGTTAGATACATCTGACCAAGCCATCAATGCATTTTTGAACGAAGTCGCAATGATTATGGCGAACCCCATGCAGAGCTCAGACTCCAGCGCTCCAACCTTCATTTCTGTGACGTTTTCAACGCTCCAGCCTATTCTTGACGAGTTTGGAATCCAGTCCAAAATCGCAGCAGCATGCCTTCACGTTCTCGATGTAGCGATTCCAAAAATTATGGAATCTTTCCGAACTGCATTCTCTGAACGAGCTGAAGTTGCGATTCTGCTTCTGCCACCATCGCATGACGCCTATATGACCGAAGAAATCCGACAGATTATTGTATCGGTCAATGGTGATGCATCTCCTTCTTCGGCGTTCGTTTACCTTTCCGACGGATCCTCGGTTGCTGTTGTTCAGAAGAGACTCTCCGCAAGACTTCCAATGAATTTCCAAATTTTCAACTTCGAGAGTAAGAGTTCAAGCCAGAGCGATGTAAATCCTGCCCTATATCAGATCACGTTATGGGTGAGTATAATGCTGGTTGTTTTAGTGATTGTCTCTACTGGGGCGTTGTGCTGTGGAGAAATTCGCAAAGATACGTTGCTGTACTCGAAGGTAAATTGTGAGCAACTTGCACAGTTTTTAACTTTAAATGTGTTCTTCAGATCGCTCCATCGAATGATAAGAAGAATCGTTGAGCTTATTTGTTATAAAGGAAAATTTTTATCACTACTTTCTTACAGCATCGAAAACACTGCTCTGGTTTTACATCTCTTCTAATGACACAAACACGAAAACGTGATAGATAAGTTTTTGCAGAAGAGCTTTCATTCTGCAACACGATACAGTCGTTTGGTTGACAATTGGTTTCGTTATACGTGGAGTCTGGTAACATTCAGATACCATGTCAGATTCCCAACGTACATAGCCGAGTATAATCCCGACACAGCATATCAACCAGACGTTCAATGTGTTTAATGTTTTCATTACTCGACATAAAAACGACTCATCTTACAATGCTTTCGGAAAATTATATCTTGTATGACAGGCTGACAGAGATTCTGAAATCAATGGGGGAAGCTTCTGCTCCTCAAGTCTTGTTTGCGATGTGGTAACGTTACACAGACGGAAAATTTGTTTGCGTGAAAAATATCTTGGAAGTTAGGAACTTAGAGCTGTATTGGATCTGATGGTGCCGGTTTAAAGGTCTGACCGGCACCCTCCTTCATCTCATTTTCAATTGCTTCAGACAGCCATGGCTCCGAAGCGGGCTGCGAAGCTTTCTAGAGCGGCGTCGCCAGCCAGTATTGGCGGCGACAACGACTCAGTTATCAGCGAAATCAGCGAGCTGGCCGAATCGCTGTCTATAACAGATTCGGCCACGATCTTGGAGACGGCCTTGACGAAGTTCCTGGATCGGCGCGCCTCGACGCGTTTGGAAGCTCTGGAGATGTTCAATCGACAGCTGTCATTGCAGTTACACGAAGAGTTTCTAGAATCCGAGCAAAGCACGATTCAATCAGGTTTAATTTCCAGTCTGAAGAGGAGTATACCTGAAGAAACTGTCGAAAGCTGTCGCTTTCTCGAGCTGATCACCATCACAATGGGGCCAGCCGCAGTTCTTAACGAAGCCATTCCTGTTCTAAAATCCCTTTCACGACATGGCGGCGATAAGGTCCAGCCGGCCGCCGTTCGAGCACTGGGTACGATCCAGCTAATCACTTGCCATCATGCCGACGCCCTTCACCATTGGATGGCGACGCTTTCGCGGTTCTTCCGCAAGCGAGATCCAGGTCTTGCATCAGCTGCAATTGATGCCTGGGCGCTCTTAGCAACGCAGCTATCCAGTACTGATCTTGCTGGACCTATTCGTGAGCTCTATCTGCCTCGTCTGGCTGTGCTTCTTCACAGCCAGTCCGTCGATATTCGGACGTCAGCGGGTGAGGCTCTGGCGCTGATTTTCGAAGCCATCTGGCAACGTCGCAAAGCTGGAGACAACGATGATGCTGAGAGTGACGATGATTACGAGTCGGATGAGGAGAAAGTGTTATCGGGCTCGGAAGACGGCGACGAATTCGGCAGCGAAACGCCGACTGAAAACGAAAACGACTCGAGCTTGGAATCGGACGAAGAGGTCGATGTTGAAGAACTTCAGGTCCTGTTGGCCCAGCTGGCTACCGATGGAACGCGATCGCGCGCTCGAAAGGAACGATCGGTGCAGCGATCCGTTTTCCGATCGGTATATTCGACTGTTATATCAGGTCTGAAAGAGCGCTGCTCAAGTTCATGATGTGCTGATCGAGGTGTTTGTAGGAGAGCAACCCAAGGTAGCGCTGAAAATCGGCAAAGAACGTCTCACTTTCGGGACCTGGAAATCCATCATTCGTTTATCAGCCATGCGCGAGGTGCTTGCACAAGGATTTTATCGGCATATCTCAAGCAATGATCTGGTTCGAGATCTGCTCCTGATTTCAAGCGAGAAGCAAGATGCGGTTGGGGATTTTCAGGTTCGTACCAAATGTTCTATTCTGGATTTTCTTGATTGGGTTTTGTCTCAGGCAAATCCTGATTCGGTTTCTGTAGAGGTGAAGGAAGTGAGCCAGTCGAAGACTAAGATGCGGCAGCAGAAGAAGAAGGCTGACAGGAATCAAAAGCACAGTTTCCGGTTCAATACTGATTAATTTTACCTGTTATATTTTGTAAATAAGAAGTCTCGTCGTTTGTTTATTGGAGTCTTTTTTCCAGTTGCGCAGTCCAAAGCAGCATTTCAGTATTAGCATCTGGAACCTTGTAGACCAAAAATCAGATGAATGCCCGTGCTTCTTGTTTCTCGTTGGACACCGCGCTTTACGACAAGGCCACAAAAATCGCAGCAGTTGGTTGATCTTTGTTTATAATAGATGCGTGAACAGTTTTTAATTGTTCCTGGGGGAATGCTGGGATTAAGTTTCATAGAAAACCTCTTTGACGGCCGGCTATTTAAGGAGCCCAATTTGCCCTCACACTGATCACTAGGAATTCAGCTCGGGTCTGCCTTGATAAAACCGAATTCAGGATATTGGATGGCATTGAGAGCCGACTGGCTTTGTTCCGTAGCAGTTTCTGTTGCATATCCACCAACCACTATCTGTAAAGCGAACGGCAGCAACGCAGTCCTCACGTGGTATGCGGCTGAAGATAAGCTGATCGGATCTCGTTGCCTTTTGTATCTATTTCAACTTCTGACAGGGTAAAAGGCCTCATCCATTGTCAAAGCCTGAATTGCAGTGTCTGTTGCTTCAATCAATTATATGACATGTATCGTCTCCAAACCCGCATTGTTGGTACTTATTCTATACCGAAGGATACCGAATACGTAGCAATCGAGACGCGACAGCTTTTGTTTATATGACAAATGAAACAATTTCGCTTCTCACCTATGCAGCTCAGTAAATCACCTCCAGATAGCTTCTATAATGTTCATATAAAAGCTAGTCCGTCATATGAGCTGCATCTAAACCCATCAAGCACTAGTAATACTAAGCTGTCAGTCCAATAACATCATCTTATACTGTTAATGGATAGAAACGTAAACTTGATCTGCATATTCCCATGATTTAAAAATAGGGTTTCGCACCACCACCAGAATCTTGGCAATCTTCACAGTCAGAAACCTCGTCGCAACAGCCTTTGCATGAGCAGCAGTATTCATCGTATTCCAAGAAAACAAGCATTAATGATAGCACATATAGCTCGATGACCTCATGTGGAACTCTATCTGCGGCCAGAGCACCTTGATAGGTAGATAGGTATAATGGAGGTCGATGCCATGGATGATGCCAGACAAATTCAAGGCAGCCTCTAACCCGATAAGCAGATAGATCAGCTATAGACGAGGAGTGCGCTATCTTAGATACATCAACTTTTCTTGCAAACGGCGCTATTTTGAACATAGTTGACATGGATGGTATTGGAACAGCAAGATAGCACAAGCTGGGCATTGAGGTTCATTGCTTTCGGCCTCGGCAAAATCTCGAACGTTTGATCATGGCCACGCCGATATTACAACAACCCAGTACAACCGTTAAGAACAAAGACCCGATCACAATACAAACCACTACCACGACGGCGACCTCATCCCGGGACATAACATGATGCTGGGGATAGATCGGTGGAAATGGACTAGGAGAGGGAGAAGGACTGCCTAGCAGATCACGAGCGCCTCTGTACAATCTCCAGTGAACAAGCGACAAGCCACATTGCCACAGTCACTACCCGACAGGTAACGGGCCGCGCTCCAGCAACAAGACCAGTAACGATATGACAAAGGCCAGGAGGCGATACATCAGTCGCAGAAGCTGTGAGACCCCACAGATGAACATTGGGGCGCCCCCTGATGGGCCCGCACTCCGTAGCTAATAAGTGAAAGCGATGCTTCATCTCCATGTATGAAAGTCAGGTTGAAAACTGTGCAGCTCTCGCACTTTCATCTGCACTGTCTGTTGTGGTCTTGTGGAGTTGATCATTGGAAGCGAGCGAGCCAATGTCTCTTTCAATGCAAACTAACTGAAGAACTGGGTTTAACAGACATTACGAAGGAATATGTCGTCAGAATATTGAAGTTGAGAGTCTTGAATAGCAAGGCAGTCGAGTTCAAATCCACGCCAATGATTGAATATGCAGTAGTTGTACCAAAATGATTCACTCTATGTTTGTATCGATCAATAAACCTTTCGTACCAGCCGTAATAAACTTTTTCACTTTTTGCATTAATTTCTCTATATCATCCATCTCGGAAGCAACAACAATAAAGACGGTTGGAGCACAAGGCAGGAATGGGCAATTGTTCCTACCGTCTTGTGACATCTCAGACCAAGTTTCCTTATCAACGTTCGACATATCCATATCTGGAATAGATTGCTGGTAAAATCTTCTCAGATATCGAGTACGATGTTATCATGATGCGCATTCTCAGGATCTAAGGAAAGACCTCTCTCGCAGCAATTGCACATCCTCGGCGGCTCGCTGCCAGAACAAAGATCGAGGGGCTTCCACCCTAAGGCAGATGTTGTCGGGACGGAATTTATTATGAATCGTGCATTGCATTTGCGGTGGCAATGACCGGCCGCCATTTGTTCGCCATTGTCTGAGATGCGCCGGCGGTGTCCACTGTGCGCCGGTTGCAATGAATCATAAGTAGGTGTTAACAACGATGGCGATCGAGACGCTTTACATGGCTGAAGATTAACGCTGTTGGCATCTCTGCTCATCATTTCTAGCTGCATAGCAATGGTCATATCTTCCAACCATCCTCGAGTTGCGCGCTCCTTTTCGTGTTTTTGTCGATTTAATTTCATACAGTCAAAACGCAACCATATGCAGGGTCGATAATCATACAATATACGTCTCTCGTAATACAGCACATCAATATATGATAAAGGTTGAAACTGATGACATGCCCCGATAAAAAAGGCTGCAACGTCGAAAGAAGCTGCATCAGGGTGCCCCGAAAAATCAATCGGTTTTGTGCGGCAAATATTTTTATGCTGCCTGAAGCTCTCGCAGCCCACAATGGCTTCATTTGAAGTTGTCACGAGCTGTGAGCCTTTCCAAGAGCTGCAGTCGCCCTTCGGGAGCATTATAGCTTTCCGTTGATATGCGTTAGGATGAACTGCGATTATATCGTCCACAAAAGTGAATAGACCAAAATATATAGCTCTTTGTCGTTCAGTAATCAGTTGATCTGTTCAAGAACGTAAACTTCCGGGCGTATGTTAATTCCGGGTTAGGCAGAGAGACGGCTCTGTTAAGGCGAAAGTTCTCAATCTGCAACATTCACCATCCACTTTGTAAAGATTCCTTGGTGTGCTCTGCCAAGTCTCAAGCTTTAATCGAAATCTATATCGTATTTGAGAATCGTGCGCCCAGTCGAAAGTGCGACACTGCAATTTTTAAAACTGCGGATTTGGGGTATTTCGTGAATTACGTGATTTTAATAACATAAAATTATAAAAACAACTTCAAACGCGCTGTTGGCGCTTGGCCTGTTCATGTCGAATGATGGCCATGTCCAGCTGCGCTTGCAAGACATCGGTCGGTTGATAGCGGGGGTGCTGTGTAGGGGGTAGCAGGCTTTGCAGCTGCTGTAATGTATAGTAGTACTTGCGAAACGCGCGAACGAACACATCACGCTGCTGCAGTTCGTTGTCCGCGACCGCGTTCAACAATCCCCAATCACGTTCGAACTGGTCAGCCAGGTTGTTAGCCGATGTAAAGATGTCAGTCGCAAGCCGTGCTGGTTCATTAGCAATCCGGGAGCTAACAGCCGGGATCCACCAACGGTGCTCTTTTGGAACACAGTCAGGGATCCCGTGCTCCGGTGAAAAAGTCAAGGATGGATGCCGCGCGTAGTAGTCAGGATGGAATAGCCCGACGCTCGCCATAAACGTTTTTCGTATAAAGTTGGAGGGCTGTCGCTCCATCCTCACCGGCGTTTTCAGGAAGGTGATCGCCGGGTGTTCGGGGATCTTCACGCGTAACGCAATCAGACCCCCGAACACGCATCTGACAATCAGTCGTTTGTGACTCCTTACAACCGCTCGCCTCGCAGTTCACAAAACTCGGAAGCTTCGTTTTGAACAGGTTTCACGTGGACATGCGTGCGTATAGATCTTCCAGGATGTCGACCCCAAATCGGAGCTTCTGCTTCTGACCGTAGACAATGTAGACGAAGGCGAGGACACCGGTGCGACGACAGCAGTCTAGCAATATGTCGGTGCTGAAAATGGTCTTGCGCGAAGTGATCGTCATGCCCGGAATAGATGGAGCCGCCAGACTTATATCATAGATGGTGTCCAGGTACTCGGTGATCTCGAACATGAGGGACGCGTTGGACTTGTTAGGATGGTACATCTTAACAGTTGGCTCAGAAGTCAACAGCGGCATCTCATTGACCTTATCAATGCGGCTAGTGTGGCGGGTGCTGAAGCTGGAAGGAAACCGAGCACCTCCTTGATTCTGTGGATATCTCCGGAAAACTTTAAAAGCGCTTTAAAGTGGAGGCCACGCAAACTTGCGAAATAAAATCGGAAAATGCATACTTTTCACTGACTAACATCATCAACAGCAAAGTTAAAAACACTTTAAAGGCCCTTTAAAAGCAGACATTTAAAGCTACGGAAAGCGCATGTTTGATACCCCCTAATACAATTGGAGGACATCGTTTCGACGTAAATAGCTGGAAAACTGAAACCTTGTTTTCGAAAATACGGAATTTTGGTTTAAAAGTGTCGATAGGGGAGGAGCAGCCTCGTCAAGTTACGGGCAACGTTACCATAGCAAGATTTCTTGAACATTCTCACAACATTTCTTGTTCATTGTGATCTGGCGCTGCTTGGTGGCTGGAGACGTCGTCGGCTCCGGTTACCATGGCGGAGGTCCACTGCAATCTGCCAGGAACGACGCGCGAGGACCTGTTCGCCTGGAAGCCGACCGACCCGGAGACGTCCGAGGGTGCGTTCGTCGCACAGGAATACATCCAGGACATGATCCGTATGAAGCAAGAGATTCGAGTGATTTGCGAACTTTGCTGACGATTTGCAGGTCTTAATCCATCCGATATGAGCAAGATTGTGACGCCGCCTTCTAATCTAGATAACAGCGTTTGGATCTTGGAACATCTCAGGTGTGCATTTTATTGCTCTTCCAAATAATATCGTTTTTTAGCTCTATAATTCACTTGCTGCTGTTTTATGCTGATATGTATTTCTCTTGGTGATTTGTCGAAATGTCTGAACGTCATTAATACGATGCACAGACAGATTCTGCTGGAGCTGAATTTTTTCGTGGCTTTTATCGCAGACGATTGCAACTCGGAGACATGCCCTAAGATGATCGCTCATAAGTGGGGTCGGTATTCCCCCCAGTAGTTGCCGCTGTTTTCTAACTTTGCTTGTGTCAAAGAATTCTTATGTGCAGCACATAAGAAGCCGCAGGACTGTAGCGCCATCGATTACATCGTCCATACATTGAATGGCTTTATCGGCCTTCTAAACAACAAATCGATCTTCCCAAGCCGAGGTCCTCCTATCTCTGTCTTCTGAACCGTTTCATTGAATTTTTATTCAGTTCGGATTCCACCAAAATCGCACCAGTTTTTCCAATCGATTCCACGACGATTATGTCGTGTGTTCGCGCATGTCTTCTTCCATCATCGCGAGCTGTTCGACGCCTTCGAGAAGCGAACGTATCTATGCTGTCGATTTGTGGCATTAACCACCCGTTTCAAGTTGATCCAGAGGCAACATCTAATTATTCCTATTGACCAGCTCCCTCTTAGTCTCTAAAATATTGCTCAAATTCTGAATCAGCAGAGCACTGCTTTTATCGAAATCGATTCGTCCAATGACTGTGTACCGTACCGTTTTGATCGTTGCTTTCATTCCATCGAATGGGGGTGCTGCTGCTCGTGATCGCTGCTGTTGCGGCGGCGATCGCCTCGGCTCAGGATTATTCAAATGGTTGGAATCCGCCGGATGGTCCCAAAGAGAAGGCGCCCCAACATTCCGGATACATCCCGATTTCCACCAACGCCTACACGTTCTATTGGCTGTTCGAATCGCGAACACATCCAGAAAAAGCACCTCTGGTGATCTGGTTAACTGGAGGGCCTGGCTGTGCTTCCGAATTGTAAAACATACGTCACGTTTCAAGGTGAGATTGATCAAGACCTTGCAGGGCCGTATTCTATGAGCAAGGCCCGTTCCGGTTCGAGAAAGACGGCATTCGTATCAACAATTACGCTTGGAATGAGGTCGCCAATCTCCTGTTTGTAGATCAGCCACGAAGCACCGGGTTTAGCTTCGTAGATGGGAGCTCGAATGAGCAGTTTAATCGGGATGAGGTCGGATGCGACAAGAGACGCCCTGGAAACCTTCTGACATCGTCTTGGTAGAAATCAATTAGCGATGATATGTACGAGTTTCTGCAGGGATTCGTGCAGCAATGTCCGGAGTATGCTGATCGTGATGTTTATATCACCGGTGAGAGCTATGCTGGACATTATATTCCTGTATTCGCCAGTAGAGTTGTACAAGGAAATCGAAACGGTGATGGTCTCCCAATCGCTCTGAAAGGTAATTTCAAGGTTTTGGCAAATCAATCCAGTTTTTTTGATGATTTTGTGTATTCTGTGTTGCAACTAATTGCTGAGATCGTTGATCAGGAGTGGCAATCGGGAACGGCTGGGTGAATGCATTCTATCAATTTCCAGCCATGATTGAGTATGCAAAAAAGCACGACTTAATAGTCGACGATGAAGACAAACGTCGCGATCTAGACATCCTCGCCCAAAACTGCCAACTTCGCATAAAATCGGATCCGTCGCAAAGTCGCGAATCGTTCGAATATTGTGCTTCTATCGAGAACTATCTGCTCGGCGACCCGGCCGTACAGACCCGTCATTTCAATTATTACGATATCCGGATAGAATGCGGCCCGCACGACGAATGCTACGACTTCTCGCAGCTCGATCAGCTGCTTGCCGAAGGCGATGTCAAATCGAGCCTGGGCGTGGACCCGCGCGCCGATTGGGATGCTTGCGATGTCAACGTCTGGAACAATCTGGTCTCGGACCAGAAGCTGGCCTGCGACGCCTTCGTCCCGGGCCTGCTGGAGGCCGGCGTTCGTGTCTTAATCTATACGGGCGTGGAAGACTTTCTCTGCAATCACATCGGTACTGAAGCCTGGGTTTCAGCAATGAAATGGCCCGGGCAGAAGGTCTGTCCTCTATAACGGTTGACGCCGCTGTGGTAATTGTCTGATTAGGAGCTGACATCTCAAAGCTGGTCGTCGTGGTTCGCCTTAGGCGAAGAGGCGGGCCGGTTTAAACAGAGCAAGAACTTTCTGATGGTAGAAGTCAATGAATCGGGCCATATGGTGCCGATGGACCAGCCCGAGCGAGCTCTCGAGCTTCTGAAAGCGCTTCTGGGCGATTTCCACCTGGAAGGCCCTCCGACACTAGCTATCGATTAGTGTCGAGATAAAAGTTTCATTTCTCTGGTTTTGCTTATTCAGCTCGGTAAACGACAGAATAAGTTTTAAGACTGGCAATATAAAATCACATGTTCAAAGTATAGATATAGAATTAAAATAATATCACGACGGTATTAACACATTGAATCGAACCGGGCACGTTTCAGTCGAGGTTGCCTTTTCTCGAGCACAACGATCGGTGAAGGCGGCGCATCATTGGTCTCCTGCTGCTGCAATTTCTTGGGCGGCCTGCCGAGCCGTTTCCCGTGAACACTGAGCGTGACTCCATCGGAAGTCTTGGACATAATCCTGGAAATCGGCCGTTGCCGCTTCCTGCAGAACGACGGCAGCGCCGGTACCAGCTCGACGTCGCGAATCCTGTTCAGCGTAATCGCCCATTGAGCGGCTTCACGTTGACTCCTGCGTAACGGTCCATTGCTGACATCACCATGAGCAGGCTCGGGCGGCGGTGGCGGTGCAACAATCTCCAACAACGTATCAGGGTCTTCGATCTCGATACGAATGCCTTCATTGATGAAGACGCCGTGGATTTCTTCTCGTCGATGGACGCGAACCCTCAGAGTCGACAGCGTCTCCACAGCGTCGAGCCTGATCGGAATCGCCTTGGATCCTTGGAACAGATCTTGCAGGTAGCCCTGCTTCAGGACGGTACGACGTCGGCTGCGACGAACGCAGGTGGCGCAGACGAACTGATCGACATATTGGGCGGCCTCATCAACAATACCACCACATTCGCCGTGGAACCAATTCTCACAGACATCACATGATATAAACCATCTCGACATATCACTTGGTCTGGTGCAGAAACAGAATTGAACATGATCCTGCAAGCCGTACGCCGGAGCTGATAACGATGCCGCCACGGAATCCACCAGATTTCTCACGACTTCATGAACCGCCAAACGATTCAGATGAGCGTCCAAAGCCACGTCCGTCGACTTGAAATCCACGATCGTGGCCAAGGTTGGCGGCCGGGCAAGCACGACGCGTTTCTCGGCGACGGGACGGCAGAGATCATCGAGTGCGACTTCATGGCAGATGTGCGGCTCAGAGGCGATCGCCAGAGCGCGATCAAAATCGGTAACTTCGGGCAGAGCGACCGGCTTCGACGGCCTCTCAACAACGACGGCGGCGACCGGTGCAGGGGAAGATGGCGGCGGCGGCTTGTTGCGATTCAAGTATGCGTCGAAGATGCGTTGGCGACGAGCGCGGGCGTCGAAATCGTCATTGCGAGGCTGTGACCATTCCTGGGAGACGCTCTGCCTGAGCCAAGCTTTAGCAGCGTTGTTCTCTTTGATCTGAGCCTCGAGATGCCGCCTCAGCAGCCACAGCTCACAGCAGATCTCGTCGTCGTCTTCGCAGAGCTGCAGCGGGTCGATATCGTCAGCGATCGACTCGATGAAGAAGTGCAGCGACGAATTCGGGCGTCGAGGGCGGCGGTCGCCAGGTGCAGGCGTCCCTGATAGGAAGAAACGCGCCGTTAATGGGTCGTAGAGCGGCGGCGGGAACATATATTGAAGATCAGATGAACGACATTCACCAGGCTGGATTAAAGCAGATGCAACAGCATACTGCAGATCCAAAGATCGGAACGCCCCATGGCGGCGGATCAGTACGGGCGTCTCGCCATCGCCTTCGAACCGAACGTAGAAAGAGGCGCGCGCCACCCTGCCGGATGTGGAGCCTAGATCGGCGGCGACGACCGGGCTTGTATTGGCGTCGATACGTTGTTTGTATCGCATCGAGCGAGGCGTGGCGTCGACATCATCGGTGCGGTCTTCTTCATCCCAGATATGACGATAATTCAGCTCTGAGGGAGGAATTCGAAACAGATCTTCAGAGGGCGGTGACGACGACGAGAGCGCCTCCAGATCGTGAACGGGCTCGAAGAATCCGTTGATAATACGCCAGGCTTTAGTGCCGGGTAGTTCGGTGATGGGTGCAGGAGGTGGTAGAGGCGGCGGCGGAGGCTTGCGCGGCTCAGCTTTGAAATCGAATCGGGCCGGCGGCATCGTTGATAGGCGAGCACCGAGCCGATCGGCACGCTGTCTGACCTGACATCGCCACCTTCGACAGTACCATTGCGGTGTACTGACACAAGCGCCATGGGCCAGCGCGCCGCACCCGCATTGCCTGGCGCTGACGACGTCGCAGACGCGACCGCATTCGTGACAGAGATGGTCGTCGACGACGGCTGCCGGATACTCCTGGGTCAACGCGATCTGGTCCAAAATCTGATGAAGACGAGGCAGAGCACCACGACGACGATACCCGGATTTCAGCGTCGGCAGCGGCGGCGCGTTCGATAGGCGCACGGCGGTCGGATGAGGCAGCGACGACGGCGGTCGCGGGCGACGTTTGGAGATAATGTCGCGGGCCAGGCGTGTGACCGCCTTGGATAGAAGATGGTCATGGAGAGGAGCTGGGTCGTAGCCCGCCTCGATGACGGCATCAGCCGCCGTCTGCATATATTAGAGGAAGGGACAGAGCAGCGCCAAAGGCACTATGGTCATATAGACACAGGTCACCAGAACTCCGTACGCAATTTCATACGTTTTTTCCCCGACAGGTTTCTGATCTTCTTTACAATGAGGGGTTGGAGACGCGGCCACCTCTACTGATTCCTGATTGTATCGTTTGAAGTGCTACAGATGACAAAGACATAGACAGTTTTGTTTCATTTTTTCCCACGTGCGTTCTGAGTACCAGAATAAAAAGGGGCAATTGACGCAAGTTTTTTCGACGACTTTTTCGTAGTTGCAGTAAAGTGCCTATACAACCGGTCTAGGATCACCCGTCGCTATACAATGTCAACGACCTTCGATAGCAAGCTCCTGTGCCACTATCAGAAGTAAGCAAATCAAGGATGACAGATCTCAATCGTTGGTTGGAAAGATCAGCAGGCGCAAGATAGTTGGCTGGGTCAGGCATGTTGTTAGCTGGCGACCCAGTCGTTGCCTCGAACGGTGACGGCACGAGCTGCGGCCGTAGCGGCCCCGGGTCTGGCAGCTCGGAATGACGTTCTAAGCTTGGTTGTGGGAAGTGATCATAACCCGGATGAGTCCGAAAGACCGCGGTCTCCGATCATTGGTTCGAATGCATCCCTATCCTGATCGCCGCTAATCAATTTATTACAAACTTTCACGACAAGTCATATTGCCTTACTTTATTAAAGCCAACGCCGCAAAACTTGGATGGGTACCATCAATGGTCAATGGATAATAAAAAACGAGATTAACAAATCGAATACCTAGATCCATGAATGAGGGTCTTTCCTAAAAGAATATCAAACTGCTGGGAAATGGTGATAGGCCGTTATATGCAACATTTTTACAGGAACGATCGTTAATAAACTTGTGTAGATACATCGCCCATAAATCTCAGAGACGTTCAAGTTGTAATGAATGGTCTTCTGCTACAGTAGTTACTGTCTATCTACAGTGTAAGAAGCAAGAGCCTCGAATAAAAACCAGCAATTTTGAACAATAGAAATCCGTCTTATGAGGCAGGCCTGGAGAAAGTTCTCCAGCAACGACAAGCCGTACTCTTCATGGGTCAAGACCTGCGACATTTACCTCAAGGGAGGGAAATTCGTGTTTCGTATTCGGCCCGCTGGGACAATATTGATGTTAACAAAACCATATCCTGGCCCGTTATCAGGAAAAAAATGAGGAACCAATCCGGGAGCGTGCTGAAAAGTACCCAGCAATCGCGGCTGCGCCGGCCACATAATGTGGCGGAAGGCGGGAGCTCTATAAGTTGATCTAAAAATGGTCTAAACTCAGTGACGCAGTTTGTCTAGAAATACGGTAAAGTGGTAAACATTACTATTTGGTACCGTAGGTATTAAGCAATCGCAGTGGGCTGCCTGCAATAAACAGTTGAAGGACGCGCAGCCCACGGCACAGTTTTTGTTTCACAGTCGCGCAGAAACAATTGTTTGAGGTTCCGTTTGAGGGGTTCTCTATCCATTATCTTCATTTATTATTGTGATCTTGAGATAGAAAGCTATCGTTCACAGCACGCGTGCTTAGAAATATTTACGAGCGAATTATACCATCTGCAGGTGGTCAACTTTAGTTCAAATCGCAACATCAAAGACACTAATATCACATCAAAACAACAAAGACACGAATGTTTTACAAGAAGGCTTAATTCGATAACAGGTTTATTTTTTCTTCAGTTACCTGCAAGAAAGATACCTTTACAATCAAGAGCAAATCCAAATTCCAACCAAAACGCAAACAGAAATCGAAACTCCACAAACCGCTCACGCTCTCAAAGACCAGCGATTCTGGTTCTGGTCGGCTTCATCAACTGTGGCGACTGACATTGAAGGAAAAGTCAAACTGGCAGTTATGAACGACTGATGTGGTCCTAGCAACGAAACACCTGAAGCTTGTGGTAATTTAGAGAGCTCTACAGCTCAGGGATGAGATCTCAGATCCCTCTACCAACGTCGACACACGATCTAAAGGATCAAAATAGTGTGTGTGTGTGTGTGTATGTTAGTTGTTAGTTAAGGTATGTTAGTTAAGGTAATGCGCAAAAAGCGCGTAAGTGTGCTATGTCCAGCGACGACGTAGGTCGTGCTGATAACAAAACAAAAGATAAAATCTAAAGAAAAATTATAAAATAACGTCAACGGACGTTACACCGCCGTCTCAACATAAAGAGCTACAGGTTATGAAAGAGCAGCTAAGAGCGAAGAAGCATTAGGTAGTTTGGATAAACAGCGCTTGACGAATACCGGGGCATCAGAATAGATTTGTAGTAAAGGTTCCCAAGTACGATCGGATTGCTCAAATCCTTTCCAAGCAACCAAAACTTCCCACGTTTGCGAAGATTGATTGAAACGACTGTCCAGAAGCGCCTCCAATTCATAACCATCACCATCGAAGGCAACCTGCTCGAACAATTCCTCGGTATCCTCTAAGGATGAATCACAATACAATCGTAGACGCAAAGCATGCACTTCCGTGCGAATCTGAGTAATGAGATTCTCAACAGTGAATATATAATCAGATAACACCTCAACAATTCTGTGAGGCCCAGACCAGCGAACCGATATTTTAGACCTTTTCCGATTCAGCATATTGGAGACCAAAACAAAATCACCACGGTAACAAAACAAAAGATAAAATCTAAAGAAAAATTATAAAATAACGTCAACGGACGTTACAAAGCTGTACAGAATCTTGAATGGCCAGAAGGTTGTTCCGGCTATGTTTACTCCACTTCACGTACGCTAGAAGGGATCATCATCTCGTTCATCATGGCTCTCGCAGCGTTTCCGCGGCTCAGACGAGGTATAGACCCAGATAAAAGCCGCGAGATCGAGTAAAGGCAATCTGACTGCTGCAATACGACCACTCGATCGAAAAGAATGTGGACAACGAAGAACCCTCGATCGAGCCATCTCGATCAGAATCGCGAGTCCCCGAATCTGATCCAAATTCTTGGCTTCTTGCTTTCGGAATAGTTATATTCCATTAAGACGATACACAAAGGCAAACTTCTACTTTCAGATCCTCATCAGGCTATTCTCATAGAGCGATTTTGTGCTTTATTGAGTTAAATTAGCTGGGATCATGATCTCCTAGCTAGATCAAGGCTCTCGCAGCGATGTTACGGCTGAGACGAGGCTTGACAGCTATTGAAGCCGCCAGATCGAGTTACGACGATCTGATTGCTGAAAAACGACCGTCTTAAACAGCATGACGACACAGGAGAACGTTCGAGGCGGCCATTCGAATCCAATTGTGTCGAGGTCACAAAATCCGCGATTCTCAGCCCGATCCAGGATCTCACAATAATAGCCATAACATCTCATCAATATACAAAAACAAATTTCTACTTTCAAATCCCTTCAAGCTATTTTCGTAGAGTGAATTGGCAGTTTATTGAATTAAAATTAACAGGGATCATCATTTCTTTGATCATGGCTCTCGCGGCGATTCCAGGGCTGAGACGAGGTTAGACAAGTATTAAAGCCGCCAGATCGAGTTTCGTCGATCGGATTGCTGTAAAACGACCCTTTCTGGAATGATGACAGAAGTTGCGGCAGTATCTCAGACGCGTCGGAAACGAAGAATTCCGGATAAGTCAAAGATTACATGTTATAACTGTCAAAAGAAAGGGCACTGCGGACGATGAACAACACGCTGTCGGAATTGAGGTTAATGTAATGGGCATGGATACTAGGTGTACCCGAAATCGCCGACTAGTGCCTCAAGTCGAACCAGAAGATTACCGAGTACTCAAGCGATATCGTCTAGGATATCACGCTCTGATTGCTGAAGGCATTGTACCAACGTCCGCGGAGGCCACACAGCATGCTAACATTGATTGGTGTTTAACAGTGATTTTTTCCAAATGCCGGAAGAACATGACAAAATAGTGGGAATGCCGTCCGAGATTTTGCCGACGAAAGACCAATTGTGGTCCAGATGATGTGTTGAAAATGTTGAAGAGGCTCGACGATCACCGTTTAACTTTTGAGGAATCCGAAATAGTTTTGACTGGATGCCTGAAGCTAAATCCAACTCTGTTGGAATCTTGAGCGGCATACTTTGAACTGTTGGATCCAGCAGAGGAGGAGTGATCTCCGATCAATATCTCTGTACAATTAGCGCAAGACTTGGACTCTGAAGATCTTGACATCTTACCTCCTCACTCGGCTTCTGATGCCATAACATCTTTGAAATCATTTTCATGGATCAAGGAGTTTGTACTTCTGCTACTCGCCTTTAACGAAATTTCCAAATAGCCATGAAAGTGCTTGTGTTTGCTTGCCTTTTAATACCTCGGTTCAGATTAGATGATATATATTGTCATCAACGACTCAATCCAACGAGTCGATTTCATCTGGCATTGACTCTACATCAGAATGTGTCCGTCAGGTCGTTATTTTTCAGATTGTCCTCACACCACTTATAGAGAGGTCGCAGGCGTAACGGATTCCAGAGCTTACAGGAGTCTCAAATTCCCTGTACACCAATCCTTTCTCAGACCAGCACAAGCCCTGAACCTGTGTAATGTTTAATCCAAATGTGACTACAAACCATTCCTAATTTTTTATAGTGGAAGAATACTGTTTGTATTCCAGGACGAAACTGATGTCATGATCCCCGACGCCTGTTCCCTCCTACACATCAGCCAAACTCTTCTCCACGAAGGTGCAGCTGTTCTCAGATACCCAAAAAAGGCGGCGACCCATCGAACCCAGCCGACTGGCGCGGTATATCGCGCTCCAGAGCCATCTCAAGAAACTCTACGATTCCTGTGTCCGTGAAACCCTGCGACATCACAAGTGGACAGCGACCCACCCACTACAAATGGGTTTCCAACGCGGCCTCGGCGCCACGGACGCTGTGTACGTCGCCGATGAACTCCTCACCAAGTATGACCGCCTTGGACTGCACCTGACCGTCGCCCTGCTGGATATCCGGAAGGCGTATGATCGTGCGCCTCGCGGATTCCACTGGAAGAAACTGGGACGCGCGAAGTTTTTATTTTTCTTTTACTTGTTTATTCTGATATTGATATATATATATGAGGTTCCCCCCTAACCTCTCTGCGGACTCCGCAACCTCTTCTCTTCTTACTAATAATACAATTAGAGTTCTTTGTCTCTCTCTCAACACGTGTCAATTCTGTCTCTCTTTCATCTCTGTTTTAAAATTGGTCTTCCGACCTCTGGTCGTCTTAGAAACTGCGGGATCGCGGCGGCGCCTCCAAGAGTAATCTCGGGTCTCAGCAAGGCCGAGGCCGCGCTCATCAGGTTCGACCAACTCGGCGGTTTCCGATGTCCCGGCCTGCCGATCTCCAAGAAGCGCTTCCTCATCATCGCCTGGACCCGCCCACGCTGCGAGTATGGCCTCGCCATCGCTTCACACTGTGACGCCGTGCTCAAGTCGGTCGACAAGCTGATGATGCGAGCGAACGGTAAATTTATCGGATCCCGCCGCGGCTCCATCCTGACGATGCGCTTGACCGGAATCATCCCCGCCGCCATCTTACGCCAGCGCTTTATCCATTCCCTCCAAGCCCGTAGTGAGCCCATGGCCGGGTGTCGTTCCGGGGTCAGTAACGGCGTTCTCGATGATGGCCGGCTCTGCTGGATTCAAATGGATGTTATACGGCGTTTTATCTACGGTGCACTGGACGATGAGCTATACTTTGAAATCGACGGCGAGGCAGACGATGCTGTTGATAATGAGCGATATATGCCTGCGATGTATTGTGTCTGTTGGCAACCTCCATTCCATCCAGAATTCGCTGAAGCCATCAAGTCGTATTCGTTCACTGAATCAACATACGAGAACCTGGTCGATGTGAGCCATCAGCAGGTCCCTCACTTCTTCCAGTTTCCTATGAACGAAGGCGGCAATAGCATCGCTCATTTCTTCATTGGATGGGTTCAGGGCAAATGTCCTGGTCAAAGAGCCATTACATTCGTTGCTGACGAAATCCACAAATACTGAATTCTGAAACTTTCTTTTTCTAGCAAATTGTTCTCGATAGCAACCTACACAGAATGGTGCTGAAATTGAATATGAATGTTATATTATACAAGAATAAATTAGAAATGGAATAAATTTACAATTGAATAGATACGAGCGGCTCGGTGGAATTCTCGTCATCGCTATCGCAAGAGGTCGCCTTTCTCTCTGGAGACCGCTTCCGATTTCTGCCAATCCGCAGCGATAGAACCGCCAAAATCACGGCACAGTTCGATACGATGACGAACGGGATCCAGCCCATTCTCCTTGACGAGCTGCTGGCCCAAACCAAACCTAAACGATTCTCAACCAATGCACATCGAGATAATCAACAAGCTGACTGATTAGCAGAGGGGCGACAGCACGTCCAGCCGATGCAGTAGCGCTAGCCAGGCCATTCACCAGACCTCTCATATGATCAGGTGATGCATTTGCGATCAGAATATTAGCGCTTGTATAGGCAGTCGCTTCTGGGATGGTTCGCAATGAGAGCGATATGGACAGGAACCACATCGTGTATGAGCTGAAATAACGAGCCAGCCATGGTAATGGTGCTGAGACAACACATTCAGCGCGTTCCTCTCAAGCTGAAAATCGCTCACCTAGCAGAACCAGCAAGAAGCAAGAAGAGCGAAAGCAGCGAAGAGCAGATATACATTTAGCAATATACCTGTAAATCAAGCCTTGATATAAAATCAGAACGATGCCCTCTATAGCTGAATGCGTGCATTAGCGTCTTTTGATTATCACGGATTCGGTTCCTACCGAAAATGTTACCAACATCATAGCTAGAGAGCCCGAGGCCACCAGACGCTCTCGTTGACTCACAGAAAATCGCCAGCAGCTCGGTCAGGGCGATTTCGATGAGAGCCAATATCCCATCTTAGACAAGAATCAAACAGCCAAAAATAGGGACTAAAACGTCGCCTTACAATTAACAATCATTGTGAGCAGATCGCTGTTTAACCGGAAATGCATCGGAAATTGAACAGGATCCAGAGGGGTGGCGTTCTTGCCTGCCAAGACCGCCATCTCGACGCATTTTGCACCGATCGCATCGCGTCCAGCAAAAGCCGGCGATTCCGGCAGCCAGATGGCGCAGACGACCAGCGTCACGAGAACCAGTACGGCGCTGACGGCCGAGACCAGAAACGCGTATGGCAGATCGACGATGTTCAGCGACTCGATGCGGCACACGCCGGCTAATAGGCCGCCTGCCATTGGTGCTACAAGCTGAGCCAGCCCGTACATCATACAGACAGAAGCGAACGCCTGGTTGGGAACGATTAGACAAACCCTAAACCCTAAACCCATCACTCACCTGGGCTTGATCGTGTTCAGAAGAGATCTCAGCGATATAACTCTTCGTGATTGAAATGTTCGAAGAAAATGCCCCTACAATCATCCCTTCAATATCTTTTCTATTTACCGTATTCGCTTAAAACCCTTTTGTTGAGAAAAAATGCTGCTTACCGGTAAAGGTGTATGCGAACAAAGCTGAACCGAAATCACGGCTGCATCCAAATAGAAAGATTCCCAAAGCTGATCCAGCAATACCTGAAGCTTGTCAAAAAGGAAAAATATTCTTGTTCAGGTAGCATACCGAACAATAAGGTTGGCCGACGCCCGAATCGATCTGAAACCCAGCCCCAGACGACGGCAGCCGCCATGGCGGCCAGGAAGAATGCACTGCCGATCATTCCGACCTTCACATTGTTCGAATATTGAGTTTCGTCTTCCGATAGAGCTCGGTCAGCCGGGAATTGACGAACCATTAATGGCAGCAAAGGAACAACGACTAAGAATGCTATCAGCAGGGATTCGGACGCGTCGAACAAGGATACCGGTTCCAAGCCATCCTTCGATGAATTGAATGAGAGACAATAAACAGAGTATAGTTCGTCTATTAATCCCAGATTCCATATACAGTGATTCAGATATACTGTATAATAAAGGATGGCCTAAAGGCGGAACCCTGAAACGAAAGAAGCCCTACCGCGCAATTACTGCATCATTATTCTATCAAGATTAATCTGTCTTACGATATACCTGGTACAGACTTGTCAAACGCCGAGAAAAAAATATCTATATATTATCTGTATCGAAATTAGGCTTAGAATGATTACACTGAAGATATACTTGGGTATAATTTACTTTAGATATTGACAGAAATATTGCAAAAGCACAAAATATTTAAAAATCTTGAACTTGTGGTCAGAACTTCTGTTTTATAGAGCCAAATGTTGGCATATCGGAAAGGGTAAACATGGTGAAAATTCGCACATCTGCAAGAGAGAACATCATTCCACATAATGAGAAGACAACAGTTGCTGCAGTGAATTTCAATCACGCCAAAACCTACCTGTGAAAATATCTGAAGATTCGCTTATGTACTGATGGGATCACTTCGGCTGATAAATGTGCCTAGTCGCTGCTGAATGCGAAAACTCGCCGAACATTCCAGGCCGGTGAAACCGCCACCAATTTATTCCAACCAAGATGTTCGATCACTTCGTCGGAAAATTGAGTGTGCCGAATCAATGTTAACAGGCTATCTGGACCAGTTGAATGTTTCCTATAAAACCGGCATACAACACCAAAGACAAGTGCAAACAGCAAGGGAGGGCAATGATTTGTCAGTCCAGGCTATAAAGGTACGAGCACGTATCTCAAGATTCCAGTAAGGTTACGCCTATACAGATGGAAGCTATAGCAGAAAAACAAGCCGCTGAGATCGCTCAACTGAAGCAAATGCTGGAAGTGAAGTCGCACGAAATCGACAGCGTCATGAAACGACTCGATACCACAAAGAAGCATTACGAAGTACAGGATTTCAGAACAAAATGCAATCTGACAAATCTATAGGAAGAGGTAGCGCTCAGAAAACGATTTGAACACGAAACTCATCGAGCGATCAAAGAACTCGAACAACTTCGCAGAGAGTTCAATCGAGCCAAGGTTGCCAAACCTGAAGATCCTATATCGCCTTGGACTGAAGGTAATGCACTGCCAATCAAGCAAGACCAAGAGAGGCCTCCGCTAGCGAGAAGTAAACTAAAACCGAAGCCAATACGACCCAAGATAGAGAAGAAATCGATCGGCGTGAACACTGACGACACAGAACCAGTTCAGGTTCAACAACCGGATGTCAAGACACCTTTAACTTGGGATATCTTCGCTAAAACAGCCGATAATGGCGAGAAACAGAGTATGCTTAGAAAACTGCAAACTGTGAGAAGAGAGAATAAACACCTGAAAACTGCCCTGAAGCGCAATACCATCATTACAAAGGCGTTGACCCTTCTCGGACATGATCAATAAACGGCACAATAACGGTTCTCCAGATGTTTATATCAACTTAACCTTGAAGAAGTCGGTCGATCGCAGCTTGCACATTACCGCCGGTCGCCAGCAGCGCCGCTAGATTGGCAGCAGCATCTGTAAAACCCATATCGTTAAGTTGTGAGAGCTGGTCGCGATACAGAATTTCGGGTTGAACACCAGAAGCAGGAGCTCTTGCCGCATTTGTAGCAGCCGGTGGCATGAAGAAACTTGAGAAAGGGTTTGGGGGCTGGGCAGCAGCCGCACCTGTGTTAGCACCCTGCGACATTTGAAGAATGCTTTGAATGACAGCTGGGTTGGCCATCGACTGCAAAAGAGCCGGGTTGCTCATCATAGAGGCCATGGCAGGGTTCGATTCCATCATCTGCCTCATGAGCGGGTTGGCGTTGATTACAGCCTGCATCTGAGCAGGGTCGGAAAGCATCTGTTGCATCATTTGCATAAAAGCGGGATTTTGCATCATCTGCGACATCATTTCTGGTGACATCTGTGGCATATATCCGCCGAAAGGATTGGCAGCCGGCCCGCTTGCTCCTTGCTGATTTTGTTGTTGCATAAAAGCGTTCATGAGCCCGCTCATGTCTGGCATAGCTGCATTTCCCTGAGAATTTGCTGACGGCGCCCAAGGGTTAGGCAGAGGAGCAGTGTTTGGAGAGTTCGAAACGGTTGGAGATTGTCGCGGTTGTGTACTAGAAATGGGAGGCCTGTTGATTTCGGCTGCCGCCTCCATCATAGGTTCTTGAACATTTTCATACAAGCGACGAAGAGCATTGAACCCTTCTGGATGTGCTTCAATATTGCTCATTGCCCTGTCATTGGTCCTCATCATCTCCCTCATCAAATTCGGGTTAGCCGCCATCTGCATCGACTGACGAATCATTTCTGGGTCGTTGAGTACTTGAGCCAGTTCCGGATTCTGATCGAAAATCTGCCGGAACTGAGGATTGCTCTGAAAAATGTTCTGAATCATTTCTGGATTTTCCATCAGCGACTGCATCATCGGTGAATTCATTATAGCCTGCATTTGTTCAGGGTTGGACATTAATTGCTGCTGCATCTGAGCGAAGTCAAGACCGGCGCTGGGGAAAAACGCAGGGAACGAATTCGCAGATGCCGGCCCGGCAGCACCTGTTTGGCCCATTCCCGAAGGCATTGCGAATGCTGGAGCAGCAGCTGCCGGTGCTGCTGGAGAAGCAGCAGCGGCCGCCGCTGGAGAAGACGCAGGCTGAGATGGAGCCTCGGCACGAGGCTTCGAACCGCGAACCAGAATAACGGTCTGGCCACCCTCTATCGAATAGCTAGAGAGAGTCCTGCCGTCCTGAAGAACATGACCTTTGTAGATTAGACGTTGCTGGTCACTAGGCACCGTAATCTGCCCCTCGATCTGAGACTTCAGGTCGGCGACTGTTTGCTCCAGCTCAGCGTCAACCACAAATTTGTCACCATTTGTGCATTTGATATTGATGATCTGCGTCATGTTCCTGCTGGTGTCGCTAGAAACGGGACGAGAATGAGACTGAAATCGGTCTTAACTGCGACACGAAAGCACACAGTCTACGAGAATCAGGTAGACAACAATAAAGTGCGTATTGGGTGGAAAAGAGACTGCAATCCACGATCAGAAGCAAATGGGGGACGCGGCCTCCATCATAGATTTTCTCGTTCCCTTTGATTCTAGACGCTCCTTTCATGGTATGTGTAATTTCCATTGAATGCGGATTGTCTGTTGATAAATTAGGAGAAACATCAACTAGAGTAGGAATGGAATAGGTACAATGTATTTGTTTGAATATTATTCTGCTATGTAGACTCGGATAGGTTTCTTTCGATTTCGACTGGATTCGCATCTTCAAGTGGTATGTGAAGATTCCGTCTAGACTGGACCCGCAAAGCGGATTTATATCTTGAGTGGGTGGCCATTATCATGTCGAATGCCGGGCCAGGCTGAGATAACCACACTAAAAGCCACGATGGGCCTTTGCTATCTATACCCGTTACAGAGAAGATCTTGATTCCATGCTCGATGAGTTCAAATGATTTGATACTGCTCCAGGCAATAAACCACAGTAACTTGGGGGCATGTCGGTCGTGAAAAATCTGAAACGCAGCGATTCCTCGAATCAGAACAGCATAAGCACGAACGTCGTTCATTAGGCCGCCGATAAACACGTGATGGATGGTGGCGTCAATAGGAGGTTTGGCCGAATACAAAGCATCAACAATTAATGCATCAATACCGTTGTAAATTCGGATTGATCGCCCAGGACCGTAGAAGGCGCGAGGCAAGCGGAAATGAACAGACGAATGGATGAGCGAAGAGCGCCGACGGAAATAGTCAGGAGTTCTGGCAATTCCGGTCCCGAGATGATTAATTGCATCAAAGACGCCGACAATGGGAGATGCAACCGCTTGAGCTACACCTTTTCCAATTCCGACAGCAATTCCAACACCTCCAGGGTGTCGCCGGTAATGTTTGATAGGCTCGCGAACTAGAGCTGCGATTCCGTTAAAAACACCCAATCCAAAACTTCGACCTCCACGAAGTAAGCCCTAGGTCTGGTCAGAACTGCAGAATTGCAAATCAGAGCAGATCTTACATCGACAATATGATGTGGCTTATTGCCAACATCTAACGCTCGGCGACTGGTGAAGTCTTTGTCAAACGTTAACGCTAGCATAAGTTAGTAGAATCCCGAAGTACAGGGTAATATCACTTACCAGATATAACATCACCAAAGCCAGCTGAAAGCCCAGTGATCGGCATCATCAGCCCTCTAGCAGTGTGGTCTACAAGACTAAACGTCCCTCGAGTCAAACCTCCTCTGATATTCCCCTGCTTCAGGCTGGATTGAATTTCTTTTCGGAAATCGCGAACTCCTGCACGGAACGTCGATAAGATTGGCACAACCCCTCCTAACGCCAGCTTGTTATATCCAAATGAAGCCAAGAATTCCAGTAAAAGTGATCCTTTGTAATCAGCAAGAAGCTGCTCTCGAAGGGAGTTAGTTCGATCGCATAGACGTACATACTCATGGCCGGGTCTTCGAATTGGTTTAGCTTCCAGATTTGTCAGTAACACACCTAGAAGATGTGCCAGCCCAATACGTTCACGAAGATATTCGTGTGAAAGCGATTCTTGCGCCTTTCGAACAGACAGCTGCATTTTTATCGTCGGTGTTCTTAAAACTTCGAAATACATTAATTGTGTAATGCCAAACGATGGTGATACTGGATCGAGATTGATGGCGTCATAAGACTGTTTACCAGCGTCCAACTGAAAAGCCTTTTGTACAGATCGTACAAATTCCAAAACAGTGACGATATAGGTTTCTTCAAGATTGACGACAAAAGGTTGGACTGCTAAATCGAACAACTTGTAGTATTTCATGTGGGACGTATGGAAGGATCGAATGCATTGAAACCAAATGAAAGAATGGGATGGACTGCATTCGCTTTTGATAACATTCGGAAAAGCGAAGGAAGAGTTTTGCTCAAGGCAAAGCTGGTTATCGATCCGCAGAGCATCTAGAGTTATCTCAATATTTTGAAGACAAGATGAACGGGTTAGTGTAGCTTCTGTTGAAAGTAATTCAATTAGCATCAATTCCGTTCGAGAGTTACTAATCAAAGAAAACACGGCTTCTTCAATATGGACTACAATCTTCAACCAACAATCCGGTTGCGAATCCGAGGAGTGGTCATTGTAAGCTTGAACGACACGTTTGGCGCGTGTTTCACTCGGCGTTATTAATACCACATTGGTGTCCCCATCAGCGTATACGCTGACAAACGCAGAATCTGATAGTGCCGAGATGACACCAATGGTATCGATTTCGACATTGTATCTGGAATCTTGAATTTTGACACAAAGAAATCGATCTTTGACGGATAATAAATCCCAAGCAAACTTTGAATAGACCATATTGGGTTCAATTTTGCCTATATTCAATAAGCCAATGGAACCGTAGGCTGGGAATTTTTTACCATTCACATTCATGGGTGAGTTCAACTGGCTTATTGTAACAGGAGTGCTGAGTTCGTTGCGAATAGAATACCGCGGCCGCGAAGGATCGCTCTCGCCAATATAAAGAATCACAGATGCTTTATGCAATGAGATCTGCAATTGTAAAATACGATGATTATCGTTGACATTGCTGTTCGAAACACGAAGAACATGCAAACCGACACAGTTGATGTCGAATCCAGATGACCAATACATAGAACCATTGCATACAGCTCCAACACGAACATAGGTTGCTCTTATGCTCTTTTCTGTTTCAAACGGGATTCGGTTGAAAAAGAAGGCCCTCTGCTTCCCAGGCCGAACTACGCAGATATTGAACGAATCTGAAAGCTGCTGCACACAAACATTGGATGAGTTCTCTGAGAAAGAATTCCAGACAATATATCTACGAGGGCCAGCTTAGTTGAATTGAGAAAAACACTGTTCACCCAGACCTAGGCACAAAGGACGCAATCCAAGTATCACGAAAAGGATGACGGGCTGGTGAGATATGGATGCCAAGATCAAGAATTCTGCCAAAATCGTGAGTGAACATCGTCAATACACGGGTGTCAGTTCCATGAAGCAAATTGATTGGGGAACTCCAATCTGACTTGCAAGTTTTAACACAGATGTGTGATGTTGAATATCGACTAGTCAATTGTTTTCGCCCACCCGGGGAAAACATACAAATCGGTAAAGCAGCTGAATCGTTCATCAACATACGAGCTCGAGAGTATCGCCTTCTTCGCACAAGATATTTCTTCTTGTGTTCTGCATGGAAGGTTTTGCTAAAGTTCTTAGAATATGCCCATCCATTGTCGTCGGTTTCCACAGGATCAGTATCGACAGTCCAGCCGCTATCAACCCAGGTCCAGTCAGGTCCCGGCAGCTGCTCGCTGCTTAATGTCGCTGGACGTCCTTCTATATCACTCCAGGAAGGACGATCTCCAGGTAATAATTTTGCTGACCATCCTTTTCCTGGATACCACCTAAAAAGGCATTACATAACTTAAAAAGGGAGTCGGTTTTCTGACCGACCTTTGATTCTCGTAAACGTAATCGATTATCTACAAATAGCACACATTAATACCTTGTACAAATGGATAAAAATTTTACCTGTCTCCCGTTTTGGCCTGGAAGTATAACCCCCTTGGACGAACCGAAAAGGAGCTCCACGCCGGGCACTTGATTCAGGAGCCATAGTCGGGTATAAAGAGTGATTCGGAATAGAGCACGTCCATTCAGCTTACTTTCATAATCATCCACAGCAATGATTCGTGCAATCTCTACAACCACATACAAAGCAGCACCAAACCGGTCCTGAATAGTAATCGTCATGGTAGTTCGACGACCATCGTCCATTTGCGATTTTTCCGCAAAAACGGCAATAGAATTAGACCATTCAAAACCTTGCATAGAGAAGCGCAGTTGCACATCAGTGCTGCCGTCGATTGTCTCAATTTGCCTTTTAAACCCGTCATCAATACGCACCATTGACCCATCATCGAATTTAACGTCGATTGGATATGGTAAATGATTCCGAATATCAAGCGGAGCTCGGACTGTTATGGCCAGACGACCTGGCCATAAACCTCCACTGGATGCACACAGAAAAACGTAACGGTTTCCACCGACACAAAAAACGTGTTCGCTGCGTCGTTTGCGACGTAATGCTGAAAGAGACAGCCGACCTAGCTGACGAACAGAATCGCCATCTTCGACGACACCAATACAGAAAGCATCCCAAGCACAATACAACAACGGCGCCCATCTGGTTTGCGATGGATCCAGGTCCAGCTCATGCTGGGCATCGCCATTGAAAAAGACGATTCGAAGATGAAGTGAGGTGCAATTGAAATAACCAACAGATGAATGAGCACTGAGCACTGCATGTCCGTTTTCGATCAGAGCTTCAAGCACCAGTCCGTCTTGCGGCAGACGATGATCTTTGCCGGGAGGAATCGGGATAAGTGCAAACTGAAAAGCGCCAACATTACCAACATATGCGTTTGGGATTGCTAACCATTGATCCCCAACAGTCAGCGATAAAGGATGAGCAGGTTCCCATGGGTTTGAACCTAATCCGATTTTCAATCGAAAACAGCGAATTTCTCAACAGCCTCATTACCTAAGCATTCTAAAGAAGAAGAGGCCATATCTTCCAGAACGCCGTTCATGTTATTGCAGTGCCATCTAAGCACAACCCTGAATACACTTTGAGCTTTGGACTATAGCAAGAGAATACCGATTCAGACCCACTAAAATTTTTTAAAGTAAATGCACAAGCGCTAACGGATGTCGATGTGGCGGCAGTGCGACTTGGCACCCCCAATGAAAATAAACTGGATATCGTATCGGCAGAAACGTTGAAGCGAACTGGTTCATTTAGGAATACTTGAATGGTATTCTCTATATTGCTTTCCATCAGATTTGTGATCAAGTTGGATGCCGATGAGTGTTCTAACAATGCAGGTGATTGTGAATTGAATGGATAATTTTGCATTCCAGTACGGGTCAACGAAAACTGCAAAGTAAACGGCTCTAATACAGGCTCCCAAACAGCTACTTTCGGGTGCAGAAAATCGGATTGCAGCGATGCACTAAAAGAACAATTTTCCATGCCACCATGAGAACACCAAGCTAAAAGCAGCGGATGAAGCCCAAAAGATATTGTAAATAACGCATCTCGAGCGACATTTTTGCCAACGGGATTGTCATTGCGACATAAAGATATAGCAAAGGATTTCAGCTCCAACCGAGCCGACAATTTTTCAAAACCACTAGTAGTGGAACAAGACGAAGAGGAGGAACTGGGAATAGCATTCAGAAAGCTACTGCACAAACTGGAGATACGACCATAATCTTCAGCACACAGATATGTTGAAACATTCCCAATCTTGATATCTAGATCGGCGTTTGAGGGAGTAACAGTAGAATCGAATGCTATTCGAAATTCATTCACGTCAGCAGGGTTATCTTTAAAGTTTAACAGCTGATACTTGCCAGAGTCCCAATCTGACTCCCAGGAGCGGAATCCAAATAATTCTAACGAGTTGAAGGCGACTGAAATTGTCTGCGATCCATCTTGTGAACTGACATTAGTCGTCAGTGAGGACGAAAGACGAATCGCTGGTTGCTCATAAGCGACTAAGCAGACATGTATTGGTTGCAGATGAAAAACGAGCTCTCTTCTTGCTTGAGATAAAGTCGGCCTCGGACCGATACCATCTGATATGGAATCGATGAGCTGATGATTACCGACATCAAGGCAGCGTATCAGAGATAGCATGAAATTCGATAGCGCAGAAGGCATCGATGTAAAACTAATTGGTTCTGTCCATAACATAGCAGAACAAAAAACATTACAGATAGTCTCTCTTTCAGCATCATTGATCTTTAGAAAGTTGATCAGATGGGCAATAGATAACAAAATGTGACGACTCCATTTTGGTAAATGAATGATTGCCTTATCCATCAAGATTCCACTGTATCTGAACTGGAAAGGAATTACGGGATCGCTCTGGCTTCTCAGTATATGTAACAACAGGGCTATCAGCTCCGGTACAAGCGCCGATGTGGATTTTTCATTTCCCAATACTGACTTCAGCAATAGAGGGGACTGGAACAGCACAGTCAACGATGATTGAAATTGCGACACAATTGACAGAGGCTCCTCGACGATGCGATTCTTGATTGAAGCAAGCAGAATTAGAAGTAGAGCGGGGATCTGCACTTCACTTCGCCCGAATAAAACCAGGCCCTGAGTTGGACACAAAGGAGACGACCATGTAAACGCAGAATCCTCTTTTCTGGATAATGGCTGAGACCGATCTAAACTTTGGCACAGAGGCCACAGGCCTCGTTTCCAATAATCTAACAGAGTACGCCAGAGAGCATTGTCGCCCAGAAAGCTCAACGATATAGGAATATGCCTATTGCTCAATGAAGCGATGTAAACAAGAAAACCAAACTCATGCGGCTTCAAGTTTGATGTTAGTTCGTGCAGGCGTATAGGATCAAAAACAGCGTCATTGACTGAGATTGTGTTCAGAATTTCAACAGTCATAGAGTGAAGTATAGAGAGTAGCGATTCAGGAGATGAATCACGTAAGAGAATAAATAGTTGACATGGGTTTAACGAAGGCCAATGAGAGCACGAGCGTAGAATTGTGTCTGCGTTAACGAAGTACGACGAACCATGAACAAACTTCGAATCCCTCAATAGATCAGCAATGGCTATGGCTAAGGCAGGGACAGCAATAAGTAAGGCGTTATCATTTTCCAATTCGATTTCGGCGACTTCAACGAAGCTCGATGCCCAGTATTTGGAATTATCTGAAAATATAGTCTCTCGCGGCGAATGGCTTGGCAAGGCCGTTTGAATCGCTAAACTTGAAAACTTGTAGTTGGAAAATGTTGGCAGACTAGATCTTATTGACCCCAACGAAGTTGGCTCTATTGTCAGCAGTAACTGACTAATGTCCAGCTCGGTCCTCATTTTCTGAAAATCGCCAGATATACACCATTGCAAAGAAATGTTACCTTCCGGCAATGTTTTGGCTATATCCACAGCGCCAACACGTGCGCAGAGTTGATGGCAAAGCAATGATATATTCATGCTCCAATTGGAATTGCGATCGAACACCAAATTAATTGGGCTAATTTGAGCCAAAAGCGATGAGGAGCTCAGATGAAGAGATTGCAATGTCAGTTCAATTCGAATTGCAGATCCTGTTTCGGTAAGGATGTCGTCCAAGAACCAATGATATTCAGGCTCGCCAGCGAACTGTAATGGTTCCACCCAGGATTCTGCCAAATTTTGCAACAATGCAGTTCTTCCTGATCGGGTCGCGGCGGGATCATCGACACAAAGTTCGATAGAAGACAAGTTAACACCGATCGTCATCCATGGAACACGAGGGCAACGGTAATCAGTGGAAAATCTGGCAACACCATTTCCCGAAATTGGGGTCTTAACCAGAGAGCGAATAATAAGATCGACGATGTCAATTTTCCATTCTGCAGTTCGGAAGTTATCCACGTCGGCAAACGCAGAATTACTAATGTGAATGTTTTTGCTAACAAGATGTAAGCCTTCACGTCGTCGAATACTTGAAGCAGTGCCACATGCAGGCATAACAATGACAACATCTGGAAAATCGATATGGACTGCACAAAAGGTTCCATGCAAATCCGGTGAGAAATCAGGCCACTGATCTTTCTACAAGATTATCAGTTGATGTCGGATGCGGTATAATTACAATAAACCTTATCAGGATTGAATCCGAATATTATGCCGGCAAGTCCATTGCTAATATAATCGCAGAGCTCTTGAACCATCCTGTGGAAATAGACAATCTTGCAGCCAGCTGCATTCACAGTTACACCTGATCATAATTAATTGAGCATTCGAGTGCCAGTAGTGTTGCTTACCAGCCCAGTGATACGATGGATCTCCTGAGGTAACTTCCATATCGACAAAATCTGCATATAGGATGTCCGTTGGCGTTGTAGCTCTTAATGACGCGCTGGACATGTCCCGAATAGATGATTTGTAAAAGTTTAGAACGATTTTGTAGGGACTGGTAAAGTAATGAATCTTCGCGTCGACAATGTTAAACAGTGCCAAATGGCTATGACGCTTGTTGAACAAGCATGTACAGTTCTCAAGATAAAGGTCATATCTCCAATCCGATGTGTTTTGTATAGGCCTGTTTGATGGAGAGGAAGGTGGACTTGCGTACAGTTCAGAGAAAACGGAACAGGCGTCCGATATAAAATCCATTAATGACTGCATGTAGAATGGGCTCCATTGCCAATCTATTTTTCGCATTCCGAAGACAATTGAAGTTTGCTTGTTAGAAACACGCTCGAATGCGATGCATGCCTTCTCACCTTCGTATTCATCCTGGCTCTGGGCGATCCATCCAAAACGGTAACAGCTGGAGTTGTATAGACGAAGTCCATCAGTATGCAGAATCCAGTTTGAGGAAGTTCCAGAAAATTCGATGGAGGCTAATCGCAAGCAATATACTGAGGTGATGGTAACGATACCAATAGTGCAGCGGAAGCAAATTCCGGTTCCGGCACTACTTGAACTTGATTGCGATTTTGGTGACGTGTTTGTAGACGGTATGATAAGAGAAACGGCAGGGAAAATAGCCAGTTTTTTTACAGGAGAATGAGAAGAAGACAGTGAATCATTTGCAGGCACTTGCTGCCTAGAGAGCGTAGAAGTTAACGTTGTAGCAAAATGTGCTATAATTCTAACAAGAATTCGAATCCGACTGAGATCGCATGAAATGTTTACAGAAGGAATAGAAACGTCAATGGCCGATCTTTCTAAAGATTTTGTGCAAATCCTTAGTGTTGTTTCGAGTGCAACTGGATCTAGAATGACGAAAGCGTCATCTACTTCACTCGTTCGGATACTGATTTGGAAGTTGGACAGATTTGCATGGTATAAGTCTTGATTTCTTGATACCGGCTCTGAGAATATCGACAGAGAGCTAAATGTGAAAGCCAGATTTTTCGAATCGTCAGCAACAAAAATAACATTAACAACGCCGACTTTAGCTTCAATTCTGTGCTTGCGCTGTTTTGAAAAAGCGCTCATCAGAAAGGATTGTTGCATCTCAGTCCATTCCCAAAACGCGGCGTCAAATAACATCAAAGTATTGCGACTGTAACCAGCATGTAGAAAATGTACGAACTGGCGAAAGAATGAGCCAGACCATATAATCTTCGTAGTTTCAATATTAAGCTTAACATTCAGATCGAGATTTCTGGCCGAACGGACCGCCCACGTCTCCATAAAGAGCTCTAATACGGTATCCGATTGCTCTGACGATGGATACATCGATAGGACTGTCAGAGTTTCAGATTCTGAAGCAGTCAGATCTGATATTCGCAAGTGCTTGATTAGCAATCTCGTTGCTGTAGAATGCGGATATTGAGTAAATTGAAGCGAAATGTTTACATCAGAGGAAGCTATAGCGCGCTGTTCGTGATTACTATGCGAATCATACAGTGTGCAGATGACATTGGTTTGGAAATCCAATCGTATGAGCTAGCAACAATGAATTCGCATTGGAAATTTTCGACAAGAAATGCATTCACATACCTCAAAATCATTTGGAGCAGTTGAAGATTCAAGTCGAGAGATAATATCTGCTTCTTTACGAATTGCCAACTTCTGATCTTCGCTAAGGTCCGCATTGGCTTCCTCGGGTCCACCAGCGAACCACCATGAGAAGTAGCCAGGTGCATTTTTGTTCTCAACTTTTTCCTTGATGACTTGTTCTACCATACGATTCTGATGAACAAGCGAACGCAGAAGAACAATCAAGCTGACAGGTAAGCGATCTTCAAGAAGTTGAACAGTCGCCTCCTGATCAGGAGTCATTTTTTCATCCGAATCCTCAACGGGTTCATCAGCCTTTTTCACATCAGTCTTAACCCGTCGTGCTTTAGGCTTAGGATCGCAGAGGCGAAGGCGCTTAGCGTAGAGCTCGATATACTCCCGACGATCATTTCCAATGCACTGCAATGTGGCCCAGATCCAATTTGACGACTTTATTTCGCCATACGATGAGTCGCTGCGAGACCTTATGAGCTCCAAAATAGAGAATAGAGCATATTTCCACCAAGCTTTCGCCTGTGAAATTGTTGGTCGCCGTGATTGTAACCGAAGCAAAACGTCTGCAGCAGCGATTCGCTTTTGCATTGAAACTTGGTAGCTGATGATCGATTTGGCATCTCGGAATTGCTTCGATCGGAGATGCAGTTGCAGCTTTGGAACGACACAGTTGATGCTACATCGGCAAGTATTGAAATCTTGCAAATTGCTGTTGATCTGTACGAAACAGAAAGCGCTTGCTGGCGCAACAATGAAGCACTCGCGCCGAATCTTATCGAAGCTTTCAAACGAGTCTTCAACAGCAATAGAATTCCGCATTTGATCTGTCAGATCGTCGTCATCAGTTTTGTCTTCATTTTCAATACTGCCGTCGACTCCCCATAGAGGATTCGATTCAGGCTGAATATCACAATCCCAATAGAAAGCAAAATTAGTAATATCTACTTTTCGCTTGCTAACAGCAACTGATTCGCTGATAAACGCATCCTGTCCTGAGTCATTAACTGCACGAAGCTGAATGCGCTGTGTTGTGATTCCAAACGCGAAGGAATATCCAGGCTGAGTAGCAGAATCATCTTCACAGCGGACATGAATATTCACAATCTCAATTCTTAGATTGGCGAGAATGACAGTGATTGGAATAAGTGATTTCAGAAAACCACCTGATTCGTTAACCGTTTTCCCAGCCATCATGCCGCTGAGCTCGAGCAAAATATTGCTCATTGCAGTTTCAATCTCGTGCAGTTTTTTGGAACGCGCTTTGTTTTTGGCTTGATTGAGAACGTCAACTTTGTCGGCATCAGAAGGCGCCGCCACCAGGAGTAAGAAGACATCTTCAATTCTAATGGTAACTGGCTTCGAGGCGAAGCTTGTTATTCCTGGCAGATCGACTCGCATCCGGCTAATCGTTCCATGTCGCAAATCGAATGCAGGAGCCAGCCCTAGAACTTCTGCGGCTGCTTCTTTTAGGCGAAGATTTGATAGTAGCAGCTGGCCGCTGGTAAGCCCGCTACTGAGGCGGGCATCGTCAACACCGTGAACGAACCGACCAAAGCGGTCTACCAGCAGGCGCCGTACGATGCCCTCAAGCATATCGCCTTAGGTGCAACAATTACACCATCGGCAACAAGCGAAAAGAAAACAGAAAGGGAGCTCAGTGACCAGAAATGATGGAATGTGGTGCAACCCCTTTCCAGTGAGAAGATCCACTGGATTGTTTACGTTGCCGAATATGGCATTGAACTCGATTTCTTTCAAACGCCTTTTATAGCTGCAATATCATTCTGAGGCTGGTGCTGCAAGCAACTTTGGGTAATGTTCTTACCCTACTAACCTAATTAATATAGTGATGCTTATCATGGAACTTGATGTTATTGAATGAAATGGCATTTATTTGCTTTGATAAGTGAGAGGCGAAAATTACGTTAGCTACAATTAATGAACAGACCAGCAGGAAGAATTCCTTCAAGCGAGATGTCGGCTATCGACATCAGTTCTGCCTAAAGTAGAGAAGTAGAGGATCAGCCATATTCTGAGCTTTGTTTGGAAAAAAACGCCGTTAAACATTTTTATATTCGTAGCTTAGCAAGGTCAGTCATACTTTCAGAAAATATGATGGATTGCCAACGCCTTGTCTGAAAATAACACAGCCAAGACACAAGCAAAAAAAGATCGGTGATCGATGACATGATCCCCCAGACTTCATAGGAAGACACTTGAACCATGCATCCCATCTCTGAGAACAATTTCTCTGAGAAGCAAAAGCATCAACGAATCCATTGAAACGTTCATCTAGTGAGCTTTGCCTGTAGCATCGGGCATAGATACAATCATCAACACTTGGTATTGAAAGTGGCAGTTGGGACAAGCAGAACTGCAGAAGTAGGGAGTAATAATAACACAACTTGATAACCTGTGGACGCAGTTTTGGTAAGATTGAGATTTCCTCGCCTGCAGTTGGTGAAAGGCATAGCGATCTGAATCAGGTGCAGCAATGCCGACAACACACAAGTACTCGAGGCGATTCTCAATACAAAGTCGACGAGTGATTTGAAGAAAGTCGTCCAAGACCAAAAATACTTTCGCCAGAAGGTCATGTCCAAGAATCGCCGTTACATCCATCAGATCCTTCAAAGTGACCAACTCTCTGCAGACGAAAATTGTCTTGCTACAGTCCATATTGGCTTATAGACGCTTTGACTTCCGAGTTCACACAGCCGCATAAATTCGTCGACCCGGATTCTCTGGTTCGAGATTTATCCCAAGACATTATACGGGCTGCATTAATCCAATCAAATCACATGGCGATTGAATGGCTCTAGTTGCCATCGCAGCTTGATGCGCTCCCAAACCATCATCGACTGGTGCGATGCCTCAGCAAGCCACCTCAAGGGTTATACTTGCTTCATCCCCTATTATGTTGCTATTCGCTCATCATTACAATTTGCCGAAAATCTCGGCCACGTTCCAGCAGGAATTGGGTCCAATCATGACCACCTTTCGTGGAACGGAAGTTGCTCTATGAAGTCAATCCAGATAACTTCCTGAAAATGTTTCCGCTTTGTAGCGGGAATCTAGATACTCAGCTTGAGACCATTGTTCGTTATACTTCGGGAACGCACGAGCGCTTGGAGACCACATGGTGAATCTGTTTAAATCATGCATCGAGGCAGTCTCGGCGGCAAGGACTACGATCTGGCGATAACCTGAGTGAATATGAACTCATCGATGATGCCGGACAGGAGGATTCGAGTTTTATGTGGAAAACGGTCGCGTTGCCATCCCGCCAGCAGATGACGGAATCTGATCGGCGAAAACCGCCACAGAGAACCATCTTCTTCGCTTTTAAATAGTGTTGGGCTGCCTCTTTCTACCATCCTATTGTCTTGAAGTTTTCGATGCCGTGCCGTTTGTATATCGAAAAATCGCAAAAATCTATTTTGCAAAGTAGAAAAAAGCACAAGCGAAAGGCTTGCTATGAAGTTCAGTATCAATATTAGTCATTCATTGGATACGGTTGCCATAGCGTGATGTAATAAACGCCAATGAAAGCTGACATAAGCGCGATCACCAAGTTCAAAGAATTCAGAATCCTCTGGCGCCATGCTATGTATTGAAGAGAACCGTGGAAGGATGGTCTGCAGCGCGTTATTGACTTATTGCTGTGAACAGGTCTTAGCTGTGGATCATTCACTCCGAGTCTCTGACGGACTTGTTGGGGATTGCGGCCTGCAAGCGGAGGTCACTCTGGACCTGCGTATGAGAAGTTCCAGGCCGAAGACCATTCCAAATGTATCGCTTATTAATAACTGGACTCGCCTGCTACTGTCTGGCTTGTTTCCATAACATCAGCACGTTCGTAAAGTCAGCACCGAATTACCTGTTTGGTGAGAAACAGCCACAATTGCATTGCGGTCTGGTACGAAATCATGCAGCTGCCGCTTTCGCTAGTTTTGACGATCCTATAGAAAAATGTGAGCTATTCCTGCTACGCTAATACGCTGATCCAATGTATTCGTCATATCGATGTGATGGAGCGATTCCTTCTCAGGTTGGTTTATTTTATTGTTTTCGTCTGATCATATGTTGATTCAATCAACAGCAGCGACGTTGAAGACGCACTTCGAGGTAGATTGTCTTCTCTCAACCTCTTCTCGCTCTGACGATTTTACAATCAGCTGCTACAGACATCGATAATTTGGAATCGGAGGCTGACGGAGATCGTTACGCTCTAGGTATATTTGATCAACGAATGCCGCATCAGACTTAACAACCCTTTACAGGACAATTTCTCCTGAATTTCAATACAGTAGTCGGTCAGCTGCAGGCCGCAGAAAACAGCGAATCATCATGGTTGTCGGCTGTCGATACGCGACCGATAATGGGGTCTTTACAAGCTGCCGCCCCGAAATCGTTCGAGCTCGGGGCCCAGCACGATCCGCACGAACTGTTCATGTTTTTCCATTCCGCTGTGGAATCGATATTACCCGAACGATCTCGTCAGTCTTGGCTGGATTTGTTCATGATCCGTCAGGGCATCTTAACAAGCGATTCTCTGATTCTGCATTTCCCGCAGCCTTTACAGGATTCCATTCATATCATCGATCTGATTCGCGAGGCGTTCTATCCAACACCGCATGAAGTCGAAGCGGATTCGGTTCATGAGAAAGGCGACGATGGTTTCGGCAGCGGTGATTCCGCTATGGATGTTGGCGGTACAACTAATAGGGACGATCATGCTATTGAAGAGGATTTGTCATCTGCTGATAACAATGGCGGTTATTTCTCTCTATTATTTGACATTGATCATTGTTCTGTTGACGATAATGATGCTGCCCTGAGAGATCGAAACGATGAAGCTATGGGCCATACAGAAAGTCTCCTCTCATATGAAAGCGACAGCGACTGCTCGTCGGAGGATAGTTTCATGTCAACAAGTTCGGGTTTCGATTCGGATTACGAATCAGCAACAGATTCGGCTCCTTGGCTGATCGAATTGTCACCAGTTCTGATTCTGATGATTAGTCGAAGTGCTTACAGCAATCAGGGATTTCGTATAAATACTTCGGTTGTAATACCAGAAGTATTAGATCTGGTTGAAATGGTTGATCAACCAAACGCCGTTTATCATCTGACGGCCGTTTGTAATCATTCTGGCAATCGTATTGACTGTGGACATTACCATGCTGTTATTAAAACTGTTAAAGGCTGGGCTTACTTTGATGATGAACGTACAGGACGGCTGGCAGAGTTCCCAGCAACAGATGTCGCTAGTACGGCCTATCTGCTGTTTTATACACGTGATAAATAATGTCAATTATAAGGCAACTTCATTTCCAAAACAATCTGTAAAGTCAACGCGTTTAACACAAATCTTGGAAGGGACGTCACCAGCAATCCGCTTGAAACAGAAAACGGATTGCCTCTGCGGCCGACTGCCAAGCGAGATCCATTGAGCGTACAAAGCCAACGCTTTGATTATGAGCTCAGAGCAATTTGTCAACAGGAGAACTGCACACAATGCCAACTAATAAGACGGGAGGTCGACTTCTACTTTTCTCATCTCATCCTCGAATCAATCGCAAACATCATGGTTATCTGATCGATCTCAACTGCACAAAAAGTGTCATTAGCCAACCTCCCACCATCTTACGATTTGCGTTCACGACGACGATATCGCCCTTAGCTATCAGCATTCCTGTCCAAGTCCCTATTTGGGTCGTTCTGGCCACAGGTGATGTTTTGACATCATCCACATCCCCGCTGGATTCGTCAAAAGATTCAGGTGCGAAGCGACATCATTCAATTCGGCATGCTCTGCTATCGAGCGGATCTCGCTATGGCGCCCGCCGCCTGATGCCGATCTGAAGCGAATGGTGTTTCAAATTGCTGCAATGGCAAAACAAGAACAAACAAGACAGTGTAATTTCATGCTCATGTTCTACAAGCCGGGTTTCCAGCCAATTCTGGGCTGGTTTAACTCCGTTAACAACCTGGCTAATGAGAGCATCTGATACAATGAATTTGACAGACACGAAGTTGATGGAGAATGAATGCTAAATGGGCGCAGCCCCTATCAGTCATGTCCATCATTCTCCACTTTATCTACAACTATATAATCACTGCTTGCTGAACATCCTTGGCAAGCTTGGAATCAGCATCCAGCAGTCGTGGAAAGTCTTGCAAACAGCGGCGCGATTTTAGCATCTGTCTCACTGTTGCTGCTGGGATAATGAGTACGCATGGAAGAGTCAAGAGCCAGCCGGGTGGATAAAATCTCCAACTTTATAGATAAATAACCTTCTTTAGCGATAATTAAATACAAATGACCCAACCTGCTTGACATTCGCATGGCATGGGTGGTTGTAAGCCAGCGATCCAAGATCATGGACGACGTCGCTGATATGTAACTTGACAGACATGTCTGGTATCAATGACGTTCTCAGGAGACACGATCGACACCAACTGATCATTAAACAGGAACCATTGCTCGGAATTGGGTCCATATCGGGCTTTGGCAACATAATGCCCGGATTTGGCTCCATGCCCGAGATGGTTCACAACCGCCAGCAGATCGTACTGGACGGCGGTCTCATCCTCCATGAACGGCTGCATGTCGAGTCGTAACGGGACCTGAACCGGCGTCTGAATTTGATGCTGCGCGAGATTGACGCGATTCAGAGCGACAACGAGGACGTCGGGCGCGACGCGTATCCGCCTGGTTTCCTGCATGGAGCCGGCATCGCCCAAGTCTTGCATGGGCTCGTTGAAATAGCGATCCATTAGAGCTCGCAGGTCGATGACGTCGTTTTGCTCAGGTAAGATCAAACGAAGGTCGTAACTGGATTCAGGCGCGACGTTAACGAGCGGCATCAAGGCACCATCGTGGGTCCATCGCCTCCGATCAATGACCTCGGTGCGTTTGGCGATCGAATTCCAGGCGGCGGTGGCTCCGGGGTCGTTAGCTAAGACGGTCTCTACTGCCTGGAAGAAGTATTGGACGACTTCGGTCGCGTCTTCCTGCCGGTATCGATGGAAGGTTCGAGGCGCCACATGCAGCATGGCGTCGTAGACGGCCCTCGGGTCAATTCGACGACATCGGCCACGTTCCTCGCCGTAGTTCATCCAATCGATTAGCTCGTTATATTCCCAGATCCATCTGGCATCGGATGCTGCAGAACATTTAGCTAATCTGCAGTGAAAAAATGAAGTTACTTTACATTGATTTCTTCTCCTCTCAATCTGTCTGGAGATAGCCGGATGCGATAGAAACCCATTGAGAACCGGAATATGTCGAAGGCACTGTAATGCCGAGTTCATATAGCAGGTATTGCCAAGATTTCGCTGCAACAATATCTCAGTTATGACGATCGATTGAATGTTGCAATTACCAGGCCGCATTTCCATCTGGGAGGTTGGCGTTGCTGTGGCAACGATGGCGGTTCCTGCTTTGGGCGATTATCGGCATAATCGACAATGGGTCGTTCAGCATTGGTGTTGTTCTTAACAACGATTAGGTGCTGCCATACAAGAAAGGAAGCGATGGCCAGAATGCCCACGATGCCTAATACATATGTGATAAGGGTTGTGCATTGGCAGAATGATAGCGCTGGTGATCTTGAATTGATTGATCGGCGTCTGCGAGTAGTACTGACAGCTTGACCGCTGTCCATAAAAGAATATGACGAGAATATACAGAGACGGTTAGATACAGAGAGTGAGAGAGATAAATAGACAGCGATTGATCTCTACGCAGACCGAACTCGTTTTCCAGGCTAATGAATGATAGGACCCATCTCCTGCCGCCATCAATATTAAGACAAAGTAATCTCTCCAACGATTTCGAAGACGAGATTCAATGGCAAGGCTATCGGCGTCTGGTCAACCCCGCTGGCATTGTGATCATCGAAATCGCATCAATTAGATAGCGAATGAGGTTCAGCAACGATCGCTGTCAGAATCGTATTATATGGTTGTAGAAGACCAGATAAAACAGGATTATGTCAAGTTGAAGGCAAAGTGACAAAAAACTCGAAAACAGAACGAAGAAATTTCGAGTTCAATGTTCGGACTGCGTGACGGGGTCGTACGGCTCTGAAAGCTTCTCATTTCTGGAGATCATGGTGGGCCCTGCACCTACCATCACCAAGACCAAATCCAATCCCACCAATGTCTCTGTGCAGTTATTGACATGTACGCGACGTAATCGGCAGCTATATTTCCAGGGTTCCGAGGCGTTCGCCGCCAGGCTGGTTCTGTCGACGTTGAGCACGATCCCGATCACGATTACCGAGATCCGCTCTCTGGAACAGAGCCCTGGTATTACAGGTATGAATGGAGACCGTCTCTATGATGAAAATATCAACCAGAATCGCAGAATATGAAGTGAGCTTACTTCGTCTGATTGAGAAAGTCACGAACGGATCGCAGATTCAGATCAATACGACAGGAACGCAGGTCCGATATCGACCCGGATTCATCACGGGCGGTGACGATCTCGAGCACGATTGTCATCCGTCACGTTCGATCGGTTATTATCTCACAGCGCTGCTGGCTCTGGCGCCATTCGCCAAGAATCCCATCGCCATCACCCTCCGTGGCGTCTGCAACGACGATCAGGATCGCTCCGTCGACCTGATTCGCACCGTCACCTTGCCCATGCTGAAATCGTTCGGCGTCGAAGACGGCATCGAGCTGAAGGTGAAGCGGCGAGGCGCGGCACCGCTGGGCGGCGGTGAGGTCGTGTTCCGCTGCAGCAGCGTGGCCCAGCTCCGGCCGGTCGTACTGACCGACGCCGGCATGATCAAGCGGATCCGTGGCGTGGCGTACACGGCCCGCGTCGCCCCGACTCTGGCGAATCGGGTCGTGGACTCGGCCCGGGCCGTACTGAACCACTTCATCCCGGACGTGTGGATTTACACGGACCATTATAAGGGGAAGGAGGCGGGTCTATCACCCGGCTATGCGCTCTCATTGCTGGCCGAATCCACGACCGGCTGCCTGCTGGGCATAGAGCGACCTGGCCAGGGGCAGCCCGAGGAGCTCGGCGATACCGTCGCCAAGCTGCTGCTGGAGGAAATCGCCGGCGGCGGCTGCGTGGATTCGTCGTGCCAGCCCTTGGTGCTGCTGTTCATGACGTTGTGCCCGGATGATGTCTCGAAAGTGAGATTCTCACAGCTGACGCCGATCGCGTAAGATGATGATGATGGAGATTTACAGAGATTGATATCGTTCTGTTTAGGATTCAATGGCTCAGGCATCTTCGCGATTTCTTCGGAGTCGTGTTCCGACTTCGCCCGGATCCGGCCAGTAATACGATATTGGTGTCGTGTCGTGGTGTTGCATATAGGAATGTCGTAAGAAGAGCATTGGCTTAACTCATTTTAATAATATTTTTTCATTCAATAATATTGTCATTATTATCGTATCACGGGTCTTGCATCAAAAATTACCTGCGTCGTTGGCTGGGATTCTGCCACCTTGTAAATCAACATAACTGCTGCTTCTGCTTCGTTTTCGTCAGATTACTTTACCAACAAAATCAAGTTGGATTGAAAACTGGTCTCTTGCCTGAAATCAGGCCACTTTAGAATTTCTCTGATTCCATTATACACTATTGCTAGCAGTTAGGCAGTTACATCAGATCTATCAAAAGCCTTTCTAATATTAAAGCTGTCTATTTCGACAGCAAATTCGCCAACAAGTCGGAAATTAGAAAAACAAACACAAAATTTGTGAAAATTGCGCTCTTATATAAGGCAGTATCAGAATTCAATCGTTCTTGTTGAGGTGGTGAATTGCCCGAGCGAGACAGCCCATGGCGTCTCTGCCACAGCTCTCCAAGGCCATCGACATGCAGGCACAGTCGATTTTCGATCTGCACCGGCGCGCCATTCTCCAGGTCGGTCTTGTCGGGCTGGGTTATCACCAACTAAGTTCTGGCAGCCCGCCCAGAAAGGCAGCGAAATTTTGTCGATCGATAGGTTGAAGGAGCTCGTTAAGAACATCGATCCGAATGAAGAGTTGGATCCGGAAGTTGGAAGTGTACATTACGTTTGGATCTTGGCTGCCTCTCAACGCCAATAACACCAATGTCCAGGTCCTGCTTCAGATCGCAGACGAATTCGTAGATAATGTCGCCACGTTCGCCTGCGCTATCGCTAAGCATCGGAAGTCGGCGACTTTAGATGCAAAAGATGTCCAGCTTTATTTAGGTTGCTAGCTGCTATGTTGACGTGATTCAATTCTCTTAAGTCGGTTCAGATCACAGCTGGAATATACGCATTCCAGGTTTTACATCGGGATTCATACATCCATTACGATTAGAGACGCAGAGAAGTAAAACGGCCCAGATGAGGAAGATGGCCGTCCAGAACTCGATCAGCAATCCTCGTAAGCGTAAGACTCCACCCCAGCCTTAATCCGCATCGAAATTTGAGTATGTATTTTTTGTTGTTCTCCTGCAAACGACAATCTTTCATCTAATTAGTAAATAATAGCTTCTTCTGATTTGCTTAACTTGTGGCCTCGGATGTTTTCTTATTACAATTGCTGGAAATTTAAGTAACATCCTTTACGAAGCACAAAACAAAACGCTGATTTAAGACATATATGCAGATTATATTTATTAACAGGACAATTATATACAATACGTTGTTAACCAGCTATAATATAATTAATTTAGGGGAGCGGAGATGGGAAGTGAACCGGAAGGCTCTGATAGAACTTGTTGCCTCCACCCGTCTTCATTTTGTTGACCGTATTTAAGTTTGACAATGACGGCATAAAATTGACATGAGGTGAAAAGGCACCGCTTGGATAAACATTTCCGGCATTAGCTAATCTTGGGTTCGACATGACTGGTAGAGTCATTGGACCCCTTGATTGACTGTAAGCAGTAATGCATGACCGGCACAAAAGGTAACGATCGTGACCCATCATACCAGCAACATTAGTATTGCATACTCGAATTGAACCGGTACCCGTCGCTTCGCAGGGAAATAATTGCTGTTCTGGCCTCTTGCAAGTTGCACATTGTAGAGAAGGGCCATTTAGCTTCAATAATGGCGGAACATTGTACGCTACCAGATTGCTCTTGGAAGTCGGAGTTCCAACAACAGCAGGAATCGCAGGCGAAGAATCTAGGCCGTTGTCAGACGTTCTAGATTTCTTGGACCTCCTACTGGCAAACTTCTGAACAGTGATATCTCTCATGTCTTTTCGAAAGAACATTCTCTGCTCAAACGATTGCAGGAATTCTTGGTAGTACCGTTTAAGGCGATACGAAGCATCGGTAACTGTGGGCGAGTAATTCGGTAGTGTCCTGAATATTCGAGCCCATGTTCCTTCAATGGCCACGACAGTGTCAAAACCACCTCTTTGAGTTACTTCACGGTACAGATGGTAAAGATCCAAATCTTTGCCACCGAGCGTGGGATTACGAAGCATCGGACATGAGATCTCCTTCAGGAAAGTCTTCAGCTGGGCGTAAAAGTCCTGTTTCTGGGCATCGTAATCACCGTCACCTGGCTTCATCTCTGGAAGGGTCTCACTGGGCATTAGCTCTTCTTCTTCAACATCGCATGATGACCTCTCCAGATCCCACCGGTTTAACTTGCAAGTCCATTTCCCTTTTAGATCGTCCAAGGGAACATCTTTCGGCAGACGGCGCCACTTCAAGCAACGAGGATTATCACACTGAGCCCAGTCGTACTCTATTACAGACTGTTCACTGCCTTCTCGACCATCACCGTTGCTTAGAATGGTTTTTCGCATATTCGGCAAACTGGCATAAGAAGCTGCAATGGCAGCTGCCCGTTCAGTTCGTATGGCTTTCGGCCTTCTTCGTTTAACTTTGCCATCAGCATCATCTTGACTGGATCCATCGCCAGAACAGCTATTGTTGGAACCGCTCCCAGCCTCGTTGGCTAAACTTATAGATTCAGCTGCAGTTTCAGCAAAAAATGTCATCTTGTTGGTGCTGTCTTGTGAAGCGGGAGAGAAAGTAGGGGATGATTGAAGATTTAACGACGAGACATGCTCAGCGGCTTTTAGAATTAAGGATGAAAAGTCCAGGCTTTCATCTCGGTCATCAGCGCCTTCATAGGTCATGTCGCTTTCAGTATCGTCTTCCAATGCGGCAACAGAGGAAGCAATTATATCGATACCTTTCGCTGCAGCATCTGGACCTCCATTCTGGTTGCTTGGTGTCAGACGTTTAAAGGCACCGCCAATAGAAAAGGCAGGCCGTTCACGACAAGATCGACATTTAAATGAGCCGGGTCCTTGCAACAATGCATCATGTGAAGTGCCGCTTTTCAATTCGCACTGCCGATGGACAAATCGACGACAAGCGTAGCAAGAGATCCAGGAAGAGGTCGGGCGGACCGGATCCGAGTAGATCTGGTCGCAGTGCTGGCACATTCGTTGCTGATCGAAATTGTCAGCGCATTGCCGGCACAAATAGGCGGGATCGCCGAACAGGACTCGAACAGCATCAGGACCACCGCTCGCCCTGTGACACCCCCTGTTGGAGCACCAGGCTGGGGCATTGGGTGTCTCGTCACTGGCCGTTCTTTCATCGCCGGCGACCATCTCGTCGACGACAATGTGAGATTTGAAATGAAGTTGGAGGTTGTGGTGGCACCCTAGGCGATGACTGGGAAGGAGGCTGCAGATATCTCAGTCTCACTATGGTCCACCCTTCTAGAGGCGCCTGAGGGGAATATCGTTTCTCGAGTCGCCTTACACAACAAAGGCTGGGGTGGTGGGACGAGTCGCCTTACACAACAAAGGCTGGGGTGGTGGGCTGCTGCAAATGCGACAGAACATTGGCCCCGCCCCATCCATCAGTCCGTCACACGCGCCTGACATGACCTTCCACTTAGGGATATGTTACGGTCGAGGGGCAGAAATGGCTGCGAATGACAAGGCTGCGCCTACGTAATGTCCTGCCATGTTCGGCATGACGATTATGTTGAGACTTGGGAGCCGCAGCCAGCCGGCGTGGCCAGATAATGGGTCGAGCCCCTCTGCCCCATTAATTTCTAGCCTTTGGGCCTTTATGGAAGTATGGCGTCCGTAGCAATTCTGTCATCGCAACTTCATTTTTCCTGCATCGACTGAGATTTGAAGCCATGATTCCTGATTACTTTTTTTGCGTAAGAATGTAAATGTTGCAATGCCGGCACAACACCATTTCATAGCGAGTTGTTTCCACCGATGGATTTTTGAAGATATTCTGTAAATAGCGGCGTGAAGAAGGATGATAGTTTGTGATTCTCATGGCGAAAAATGAACAAACCTATAAAATTCTTTATCTAGACTGCGAATTCTGGAATTGTGGTTTGGTATCGGGTGATTTTTCAGCATTCCAGATACGATGAGCTCACAGAAGATCAAAATTCAGCCAGTGCCATGGAGCTAATGAAACTGACTCCTCGAAACTTCTTGATAGCAAAGCTATTTACCTACCCTGTACCAGACTCAGTCGTACATCACATAATGGGGCTATACTGTGACATCTGACTTTGATTTTAGAAGAGCTTCTGTTAGCGTCTTCTTTAAATTTTTGTGCGAAGTCGTGTTATTGCAAACTGTAAAAATTCAAATTCCAATCTATATCGCCGAGCTTTCACGAGATAATGCCAAACTACCAGCCAAAATAGATTTCTAATTAGCCGCTTTTCCATCAATCAATGAGCTCGACTATATCGCGATCGACCCAGAAACATCCGATAGCAACTTCCATCATGTCGTCATCGTCGTCGCGATTCCGCTTGCAGTTGACGCCAGACCAGGTCGCCGCAGCCGAGCAGCTGGTCACCAGCTATGCAGATTTCTGGTCGCACGTCCGCTTCCGGTTGGGTACTGCATCGCCACCTTTCGCCTGGAGCGAGATAGAGACCGACCTCTACGCCGCCGCCTACGACGTTGTCAGATACAGCTGACGCCCTTTAAGCGACGACATCATCATTGATTTCAGGTTCGAATACAATCATATCTGGATATTCGCGAGCCGTCCTTCAAGATGCGTTTGGTGGGTGGCAACGCTCGCGCCTATCTGCATACGTTGAAAGCGTTGCCGACGGATCGACGGGCGTTCATTCGCGGTACAAACTTGAGCAGTATACCTACCTGGTAATAAATTATAATGCAGAAATATGCCTGGCCAGCTTTCAAGATGGAGCCGGCCACTATATCGAATCGACGGAAGAGGAACTCGGCGATTTTCTCGCCGAGTTGCAGAGGCTGAAAGACTCAGTGCGACGCCGTCCCCATCCCGAGATCCGACCCGAATCATAGGCGGTATTTGGAACATAGAATAATACATAAATAAGAACATTTGCTTATTGGGTTATTTGGAATTGTAGGTTAGTCGATGACGACCGCAGTGAATAAAGAAGGCTCTGGAAGCGGCCAGCAAAGGCTGGTGCCATTATTTAGGTAGAGCGGAAGTCTGAGAGCTGAACGCGGAAGTGATCGATTTCAGCTTCTGGAGCGCCTCCTCGGTCTGCACCGGCGTATATTTGGCCCGGACGTCATAATGGGTGAGGATCTCGGCGATCACTTCGAATACCTGAGCAGCACTAAGCGTCAGCAACCCGCAGAATGTGCTTTGGGACCCATCGACCTGATCCATCTTGATCCGTAACTTCTGGCTCCATTCGCGAATATCTTTCTCATGGAAATTGCAGGCCATCTGAATACAGGCCACAGCGATCACCTACAAACCGATGTCAGAATGATAGCGAATTCTGCAACTTTTTCGGCAAGAAAGATTGAGAAATGTTTCTCAGAACAAAATCGGCTGCAAATTGAAATTCGTCTTCATACATAGGGCGGATACAGGAGCATAACATCAGTCGCATACGAATCGTTGGCGATCGCCCAGGCAGTCGGCAGGATATCCGTTATCCCAATCATCGATAGATACCTAGGAGCAATTCGTGTCAGCAAAGGCAGCCTGGACCAATATCGACATACTGGGTAATAGGCCGGTATGGATGAAAGACGATCAGGTCGAATCGGAGCAGTTCCAGAGCGAAAAATTCGCACTCGAACAGATGTTTGGCGGTGTATGGAAAGGACGGGACGACCTCAACGGCAGCATTGATCATGACGTTGGCGTGAACGCCACACTCTTCGACCTGCGAATATGTCACCGATGTCGAATTGATGAATGGATTCGGCAGCGAACTTTGGCGGAAAGAAAGAGCATAGTGGTGGCAATCAAGAACGGGTCGAACTCTATGAAACTTTGCCTGGTGACAGAGGTTAGGGAGGCTTTTTTGATGGAGACAACAGGCCAACTCGAGATAGAATCGCTTGAAATAAACGATAGAGGTAGAAATAATACGCTGGCGTAGGTTTAAGTGCTTGTTGGTTCCCAATGATGTTATGACTAACCAAAAAGAATATTATTGAAGCTGCTGGAAAACTGTTACTGACAACAAACGCGCTCAAAGAATCGGAAAACTGTTGAAAAATTGGAATCGATCAAAATAGAAATGATTGTAGGTCTGTTATATTGGAAAGGGATAGACAGAGGACGCCGAGCATCTCTTTTAGAATGGAAACACGTAAAACTAACGTTTGCAACAGTGAAAACCAAAGATTGAACAGTGTTAAGCGAAGTCGAAAGTAGGAAGGAGGTGTGTGTATGTATGAGAGGAAGAATTACAATCGGAAAAATAGAGACGAAGATGGGCGAGCTCTTCAGCCGATAACACGTCACGATCGTGGGCATTGGATTTATCGATCTCCTTCTTGCTCGACAATATCCAATGGTTGCAGTGGCTGGACAACCAGAAATTCGACGCCATCGACAGGCGCTGTTTAGGCTGCCCGGCTGCAGGGCACGACGAATCCACCGACCGACGACAATCACTACGCAGTCGCTTCGCAGGGCGATAGCATCGTGAGATCGCACAATGCAAATGTGCGACTTTCTACGAACTGTTTTGTTGTATGGACTGTATTGTCCCTATTCAATATAAAGCGAAAAGTTGAGCCACTTCCACGTCTCCACTTTAAACTGGATTTTTATGTCTTGCTAATTCGGACAGAGAAGTCCAGCTTCCGGATGTTGGTCAGAAAGCGCATCTATCATCGTTGAGCATGGGTGAATACTGCTGATTAAAAGAATTGATACAATTTATGCATGTTCATTTATTTTCTATACAGAGCTGGCCGTGCTCTGTAGCAAATGCAAACACGGTTCCGATTCGGTTGTCGACCACTCAAAACGCTCACATGAGCTCTCGCAATCGTCCCCGGGAATCACATCGTCGTTTGCCGCTTCAAGTACTATAATCGCAAACGCACCAGCAAGGCCGACATGTTGGCGATCGATTGCAGATGACAAGGAAGGTATTAAGGAGAAGGCTGCGCCTTGTCAGCGATAGAGCGCATTTCGAGATTGTTCGGTAACGTTGGTCTGTGACCTATCCAAGTCCTTTTACCCGTCCAATCGGGTTGCTGCAGCTGCCAGCCGCTTTCGCCTCTGCCTCCTTCCCCTTCATTCCCATTTGATTAGCCTGACAATGCTCACCATGAGGGCGGCCGTTATGGCGCGGTATCGCCGTCGTCTGTCCGAAGTTGCTGGCAGCTCACTTAGGGTGCTGGAAACTGCGGCCAATGCACAACCTGGCGATGCGAGGCGGCAGTTGGACTTTATTCGTGCTTTGGGAAGGCAGTATCCTAATGTCATTGTTCAACGGGTCGAATCTGGGAACTTTGCTGGATCCCCTGAAATCGCATCCGAATATGTGAAAGCACTGGGTCAATTGGGTCGGATAGAGTCGGCGTCTGCTGACCAGATCAGCAGGGCATTTGGCTCTGTATCTACTAGCTCTGCACCCAGTAATGTTGCTGCCATTTCCAGATTGCTCGCAAACAACTCCTCCTCTGCACCTTTGCAAGTAGCAATAGCCGGGGAGGGGGCCAAATCTCAGTTCTGGAAGACCGTCCGATCTTTGGGAGGAATGTTTCTGTTCATTACTGGCATCGGGGCTATTATGGATTCTGCTGGAGGGCTAACCGGCCGCTCGCAAATGTTCAATGAAGTGCAACCAGCCTCAGTTTCAGACAAAACATTCGCTGATATCAAAGGGGCCCAAGAGGCAAAAGAAGAGCTGAATGAGATTGTGGATTTTCTGAAGGACCCTTCCCGGTTTACTCGTCTTGGTGGGAAGTTACCCAAAGGAGTTCTCTTAATGGGTGTTCCAGGGACGGGAAAAACATTACTAGCTAGAGCTGTTGCCGGGGAGGCGGGCGTTCCTTTTTTCTATTGCAGCGGTTCTGAATTTGAAGAAATGTATGTCGGTGTTGGTGCGAGGCGTGTCAGAGAACTGTTCAATGCTGCTAAGAAAGCTGGACCATGCATAATTTTCATCGACGAAGTAAATTTTTCGATTCCGCGACCATTATCCAGTCTGAACATCATTTCAGATCGATGCTATTGGAGGAACTCGTTCCCTAAAGGATCATCAAGCGATGAGAATGACCCTCAACCAGCTGCTTGTTGAACTTGACGGGTACTGATCTTTCCATTGAATGATTATCCTCAAACGGTTCTGTTAGTTTCAATCCTAACGATGGCATTATTGTCATTGGTGCAACAAACTTTCCCGAATTACTGGACAAAGCTCTGGTACGACCTGGTCGATTTGATCGCCAAGTTGTCGTTCCATTGCCCGATCTTCACGGTCGAAAAGAAATTCTCGACCTCTACATCTCTAAAGTAAAATGCGCCCCTGACGTCAATACCGTTATTCTGGCTCGAGGAACTCCCGGTTGCAGTGGTGCACAATTGTTTAATGTAGGTCATGACTTTTGCTTTCTTTAAAAATACTGAGCTATATCAGATGGTAAATATGGCGGCTATTCGCGCTTCCCAGTCCAACAACGATGTACGAATGCGTCGGTTGTCAGGGTTTTCTGTTTAATTACGTTTAGGTTGTGAGGATGAGCGACTTTGAATGGGCCAAAGATAAGATTTTGATGGGTGCTGAGAGAAAATCTACAATCGTGGCTGATGCAGACAGGAAACTTACTGCCTACCATGAGGTGGCATTTTTTTTTGACGAAGCGAAGTGACCTAATCCTGAATTCGTCTGTAGGGTGGACATGCTTTGGTTGCTCTCTTTACTGAAGGAGCTCATCCGATACACAAAGCGACGATCATGCCGCGTGGACAAGCTTTGGGTATGGTTCATCTGATGCCTGAGGATGACCAGTATTCTGTATCTCGTAAGCAATTGCTTGCCCAGCTTGATGTTTGCATGGGCGGCCGGGTTGCTGAAGAGTTGATTTTCGGTCCCGACAATGTTACAACCGTAAAGTATTTCAACTTTGTATTCGCACGGATCTCATCATTGATTGAAGGGTGCCTCCTCTGATCTGAAATCGGCAACTTCCATTGCCACCAACATGGTGACGAGATGGGGGATGAGCGACAAAGTTGGCCCAATTGATCACGATGAGAGGAGTATGAAGGATATCAGCCCAGATACAAGAAAGATAATTGACTCAGAGATCCGAGTCATTCTTGATGTATGTCCTTGTGCATTGTATACTAGCATTGAAATAATGTGGATAAAGGCGAGCAAAACTCGGGCAGCTAACTTAATCTCATCTCGTCGCGGGGAATTAGAACGCATTGCTAAGGCATTGCTCGAGTATGAGACTTTATCATTAGATGAGATTAGGCTGGTTATTCAGGGGAAGAAGCTTCAACGGGACTTTTAATGTAATGCATATAAAATACATATAAACATTTCTCCATTCGTTGAATCGGCTTGGTTAGAGAACATGTTCTGGTAACTGACATGGTCCTTGTGCTGACATTTTGGAGAATTATCCAGATAAATCGTCATAACTCGTCAAAATTGTTTAACCCATGTTCACGTGCCGGGATTAATCGTAGTGGTACTCGATCTTCAAACGATAGAAGGCAGGTTACGATTGTAGTTGGATTAGATTGGGTATCAAAGAACAGTTTCATGAGCTTCAATTCACCATCCGAGAACGTTCATGAGCAATCTCTTCCAATTGACCATGAGGACGACATCCATTGGGAAGATCTCAACGTACCAAGATATGTCGCTCTGAACGTCATGTTCATTATATGCTATGACACGTGTTTGCACCCATTCGATTTGGTCAAGACCAGACAGCAGTTTGATCGCTCGTGCGCTAAGCCTTTATCAACTCTACAAATCGCCAAGCAAGTTGTAAAAACTAGAGGCTTTCGAGGGCTATTTACCGGCCTGCGCCCATCCATGTCAACCAACATGCCTGGACATTTAGTAAGTATATACGGCATCCAGCTCAAGAGATTCGATAAACGACACCAGATATAGGTCTATTTCGGCAGCTATGAATTCGCCAAGCAATTGCAGATGGATTGGTTTCCAGATCGCGATCATACTCAGATCTGCATGATGTCGGGCATGATTTCCGAGTTCACCGCGACCTGGTTCCATACGCCAGGCGACATCGTCTGTCGGAGACTCATGGTCTCTCCTTTAAACGCCAAGCTCCCTACTGATATTGAAATGTTAAGAGAAGTGACAAGAAAGACAGGATATCTGGGACTCTGGCGTGGGGTTCGAACTAGTAGTAGGACACAGTCGGAATTTTAAAAGTCATTATGATAGTGATGATCTCATAGTCATGACTAACGCCCCATCATCAGCTGCTTGGTTTGGGACGTATGAATGGACTAAGACTCAGCTTCACAGAAGGAATGTCGACCCGACAGTAGAGCAGATGCTGTCGGGAGCGGCAGCCGGGACCGCCTCAGTGTTCGTTTCAAACCCAATGGACGTTGCACGAACTATAGTTCAAACATCAAACCTGGAGACGAGACCTTTAGGCCTGTTCGGAACATTGAAATCTCAGATCCAAAGCCACGGTAAAATTGTTGGTTGTGAAAATAATGTTAAATGGTGATCGTTGGCCAGGTTTTAAAGGCTTGTATAGAGGAATTGGTCCAAGACTAATGGTTGCTGTCCCTGGATCTGCCATCATGTTCACTTCATACGAAATGTTAAAGTCCCTGTCGCTGAAAGATGAAAATTGAATAAACACCTAGATATACACAACTACAATAGTACACCAAGTCTCAGCCCGTTCTGTTAGATTATGATATTATTCTGGAATGCCATCCAGAAAAGAACTCGTGCTGATTATCGGAGAAACCTCTTTCTCACGAGAGTTCAGAGTACAAAAGCTATTGCGGTCCGCATTATCCTTCTGTAAGATTCCTGGGCTGTTCCTAATAAGCTGATATTGATTGCCGTCCCTGAGCAGACTAACAGTTCAGCTGTTGATTGACAATGTCATCCAGCGAGGGCGACTCGACCGATGACATGCCCCTTCTGCAGCGCATCAATCGGGCGAACGGTCGAAAGCGCAAATCTAAGGAATCACCGGTTTGTGATTTGGCATTTACTGTCAGTCTGCTGTTTAAGCAACGCAACTAGAAGAAGAATGGGAAATTACGGAAAAAGATTGTGTTGAATGGTGACGACTCGCCGGTCTCTGAATCGGATAATGATTATGATGATGACGATTTGCCTATTCTGGAGCGGACCGGAGAGAAAAGCAGAAAACAGGAAGCTCTGAGAGTCGGTTCGGCTCCACTCAATCCTGTTAGCAACTATCAATCAACTGAAGTTGTTCCTCTGGTATCGGAGGAGACTGGTGGCAAATGGTGGACATTACCGCCATTGCCAGAAGGTCAAAAGTGGCAAACATTACGCCATAATGGTATTTCAATGTGATTTGGCTTTCCTTATTATCATTTTATTTGCTATTTGCCCCTACCGGTTTATGAAATGATTTCTCTTTAATGTATTTGATATCAAATCAGGCGTTTTGAAATGATTTCTCTTTAATGTATTTGATATCAAATCAGGCGTTTTATTTCCACCACCATACAAGCCGCATGGTGTGAGAATGCTTTACGAAGGGAAACCTGTGGACCTGACGCCAGAGCAAGAAGAGATTATGACTTTTTATGCTGTCATGTTAGAAACTGATTACTTGAAGAACCCCAAATTCCGGGAAAATTTCTTCAAAGACTGGAAAAAGGTTCTGATCATGAATGTTCTGCTTCGTATTTGCTCAATAGGTCTGATTTAGGTCCTGGGAAAAGACCACATCATTCAGAAATTGGAAAAATGCGATTTTACCCCAGTTTATGAGTGGCATCTAGAAGTGAAAGCCCAGAAAACGAATGCTCACATGACCAAAGAACAGAGGCAGCTACATAACAAAAAACCTGAAGTAATCGAAGCCAAACAGAAAGCTGCGGAAGAGAAGAAGAGAATCGAAGAGCTGCATGGGTATGCGCTTGTCGATGGTTGTCGTGAGAAAGTTGGCAACTTCCGAGTTGAACCTCCTGGTTTATTTCGAGGTCGGGGTGACCATCCGAAAACTGGAAAAGTCAAAGCACGCGTGAAGCCGGAAGATATTGTCATCAACATCGGAGAACGCGAATGCCTTCCGAAATGTCCTGTCGAAGGCAAGTTTTTAACTAGCTGTGATCGTCTTGTTGACAGCTTTGCGTAGGGCATAATTGGAAAGGCGTTGTACATAATGATAAAGTGACATGGCTGGCATATTGGACTGAAAATATCAATGGCAGTATAAAATACGTCTATCTGCACTCCAGTTCAAGATTCAAAGGCCAATCTGATATGGATAAGTTCGAGAAGGTGAGCTGCCCGTTTATCCCACTTCAAATGACTCTAAATTTGAAATTCAGGCTCGAGAACTTCACAAACATATCAAGTCGATTCGCGAGAAATACATGTGGGGAATGGGTCAAACTGACGATTTGGTGAGACAAAGAGCTACTGCAATGTGGATCATTGATGTGTTGGCACTTCGTGTTGGTAATGAAAAAGTTGGTGTGCTATTATGACCTGCTATATTCCGATCTAACATAATCCTACATTTAGTCCACAGAAGATGAAGCTGACACTGTCGGTTGCTGTTCTTTACGTGTGGAACATCTGCAGTTCCGCCAGCCGAATTTTGTTCAATTCGATTTTCTCGGAAAGGACTCGATGCGTTATCTCAATGAAGTGCCTGTCATCGAGCCAGTGTTCAAAAATCTTCGCAAATTCTGTGCTAATAAGCAGCCTACCGACCAAGTTTTTGATCGGCTTTCGGTATTTTTTGAATTTTGATGTTTTCAGCCTAGGTTGTTCACAATTGTGCTATAGACGGCCGAGCTTAACAAGTATCTAAATGAGTGCATGCCCGGCTTATCGGCGAAAGTGTTTCGTACATATAATGCTTCGATAACCTTAGAGAAGGTGGACGATCATCCGAAATATTGTTGTTCCACTGATCACGCTTTTATAGGAGCTGGTCAAGCCGACCATCGATCCAACTGATGAACCCATTCAAGTCCCGAAACAAACTGACACCGTTCCGGTCAAAGTTTTCTATTACAATCGTGCCAATCGTGAAGTTGCTATTCTGTGTAATCACCAGCGTACGGTTTCAAAACAGTTTGACTCCCAGATGGGTAGGATGGATGCCAAGGTAGTACCTTAATCATCTGTGTCACTGTGTTCATGGGTTCTATAGATCGCCGATAGCGAAGCTAAACGAGATCTACTGCAAAGTTACCTGGAAGCTTGCATGAATAATAAAGCAAGTTCGTTCGCAAACCCTCCAATGAAATCTCAAGATCCAGAGAAAGTCCAAGCAAGTTTAAGGACAGCAGAGACCAGGTATAATGCTCTAACTCACTGTCGGTTTTCAAATCTGATTCTCCAGGCTGGCAAAATTGAAACTTGATCGTAAGCTCAAAGACGATAACAAATCAGTTGCGCTTGGTACATCGAAAATCAATTATATGGATCCAAGGATAACTGTTGCGTGGTGCAAGCGTCTTCATGTATGAATATTGTTATGGCACGCCTGACGTTGACTCTGTTGCAGGTCCCAATCGAGAAGATCTTCAACAAAAGCTTACTTGAGAAGTTCCCCTGGGCTATGGAAGTCCCATCCACCTGGGAGTTCACCAATGTACAAAACTAGTTTATTGTAATTAAACAGTTCAATCTATTCATGGTCGATATACCACATATCATGAGCTGCAATTGCAAGTTGCCAATCACAGTCACAGAGAGAGGTTTGCTACATGGTGTAACATTAACGGCGGGCGCAGCCTTCCATATGTCTCATACCGCCGTAACGGACCCCCTCGGATCGGATTGAGTTACGAGACTGCAGATTGCAGTTCGTCTTGCTGTCGTCTCTGTATATATTCTCACCCTGTCCCATCAATCATGTTCGCTCTAAGGACAGCGTCGTTGTTTTCCAAGTCAGACTGGTCGGGTTCTGTGAAATTCGCGTTTAGTGGAGATATAGGTTTAAGCGTGGTGGCGAACGATTGATTGTAACGGGAACAGGTTCGAGAACTGTATGGAAAGTTGTTGATGTATACTGATCGTATGTTGATTAGAGGCCAATAGCGAAGGGAAAAAATTGTAAAAATCTTCGGTGTTTGCTGTCGGTTTGTCCTCAGTGCATTTTTACTCAGCCTTGATGGGGTTCACTCCTATTTCGACAAAGCTGCTAAATTCACCGGAATTGACGAAGGCCGTCTGGCTGTGATCAGAGCTTGTGACACCGTTCTACAGTTTTCGCTTCCCATCAAGGTTGGAGTTTTCTTCACACACGAGACTGCCATTTTCAAATTTGAGACAGCGTGATGGAAAAGTCGAAGTGGTGACAGCTTTTCGAGCGCAACATTCTCGGCATCGTCTTCCATGCAAAGGAGGAATTCGATTCAGCCCTCATGTTGATATGTACGATGTGATTATCTTTATTAAGTGTTTCATTAAGTCTTGTTTAGTCATGAGACGATGGCGCTGGCGATGCTCATGACCTTTAAGTGTATGGCCACTGTCTATCAATGCTGAATGGGTTTCGTATTGATGAACGATTCAGGCGCCGTCGTAGATGTGCCTTTCGGAGGAGCGAAGGGCGGTGTCATGATCGACCCAAAAACCCATTCAACGTACTGCTCATCGTTTCGTTCAATGTTTTCGGTGTAATGTTCGCACAGGCACGAACTGGAGAAGATCACGCGAGCGTTCACATTGGCTCTATGCAAGACGAACTCGATCGGCCCGGCCGTCGATGTTCCCGCCCCGGATGTCGGTACTGGCCCCCGGGAGATGTCCTGGATCAAGGATACGTATCAAGCGTTCAATGTGCTGAACGTGAACTCGGCTGCATGCGTTACGGGAAAGCCATTAGAACAAGGAGGTATTCGTGGCCGTGTTGAAGCTACCGGTAATGAAAACCGTCGTTCGAATCAATGGCGAAATTCTGATCACGATTTCAGGTCTTGGAGTGTTTTATGGTCTAAGAAACCTGTAAATAATTGTTTCGAGTTTTACCAACAAGTGATGATTGGTTTTCAGATTGCATCGAGAGGCGGAAATGGCCGCATTGGGCTTGAAGACGGGTGTTATGGAGAAGACGGTCGTTATTCAAGGATTCGGGAACGTCGGGCGTCATACGGCCAAGTTCTTCTACGATGCCGGCGCGAAGGTTGTCGGTCTGATCGAACGCGATGGCTACATCTACAATGAGAACGGAATCAATATTGAACAGCTGTTCGCTCATGAGAAGAAAACCGGATCCATTCTCGGGTTTGATGGCGCCACCACTGAACGAGGCGGCGACTCCTCCAAAGTCTCTATGAAAGCGCTTCCTTAAATCCATCGATGCTGATTTTCGCAATTCAGGGTCTCTGCTTGCCATGCGATATCCTGATTCCCGCCGCCCTCGAACGCCAGATCACCTCCCGAAACGCCCACGATATTCAGGCGAAAATCATCGGGGAAGCCGCCAATGGACCAACCTCACCGGGAGGCGAGAAAATCCTCGAAGAAAGGGGCATCATCGTTGTCCCCGATATGTACTTAAATTCCGGTGGTGTTGTCGTCTCGTATTTCGAAGTAATTGGGCGACGATCTCGTCGTTGCTGAAATACAGCTCGCTGATCACGTCATTGCAGTGGCTCAAGAACCTCAGCCATGTTCGATTCGGTCGTTTGAGTCGTCGATTCGACGAACATCGAGGGACGGCGGTCGCCGACGCCTTCGATGAGATCTGCAACGAGACGCCGCTTTCCGACCAGCTTCGCAAAAGGTTGGGTTGATGTCAGCGCCAAAAGTCGATCGAATTTTTGAACGTTCGGGTAGGATCGTGGCCGGCGCGACGGAAGCGGATTTTGCCCGATCCGGTCTCGAGGATACCATGTCGGATGCGTTCAAAGAAATCGTCACGACCGCTAACAAATACGTCAGTTTGCGTTCGTTGTTGAAAGAGCGTTTCTGACGATGTTGCAGAAAATCAATTACAGAACTGCAGCCATGGTCAATGCCATTAAGAAGATAGCTGGTCAGTGATTGTTGGCATTTGTTTCGGATGTTCCGCTAAATCATGCGTTTGCAGTTGTGCAAGATCAATCAAACCATCTCTTCTTTTAAGCTGATACTGCCAGGTACCTGTTTATTTAGGGAAACGAGCTGCCATATTGCTACTGTTTAACAAACGACAATAAAATGTTCCATTTCGATTCGAACCGATCAACTTGTCAAGCAACATCAATTGTTATTCGTAATTTTTTGATGATGGAGAAAACCGAGTTTTAATCTGCATAGTCATGCGAATGAAATTGGCTTCCTGCTTTTCATCCATTTTGAAGTCGTCGTGGACTGCAGAACAGCTTCAACATGCGACGTTCAGTCGATCGTTGGAAACTGCAATGACGTTTTGTTCGATTTCAGGAACTTTCATTTCCAATCGAGCAACTTGGTACGAACAAGATTGAAGCACATCTGGTAGCGCTGACGAGATCAGCACAGCCGCCATTCAACATGGCAGAATCAACAGATCAGGCGTCGTTTCGATCAGGTTAACAACGAGCTCTGCACGATCACGACCTCGGTATTCTTTCACTGCAATCGACATAATGCTTCTTTCGAAGCGTGGCCGTCGTACGCCGCATCCATGAATCAAAGACGACCCGTTCCAATCACAAGGAATCACATTCTAAGGATTTCTGAGATTCTCGAGCAGAATCATTTCATGTTTCTCTGTCTAAATCATTATCTATTGTACGTGAAATCCCTTTGGGCTTTATCTGCTTAAATAGTTCTATAGAATTGTTGATCTGTTGTTCTCGACATTGCGGATAACGAATTTCATTCCCAGAATATTGAACACCCCGAGCACGGAGACTGTTTCCTCAACAAAGCGGTTCGTGTTTCTGCCAAACTATTCGAATCTGGTTCGTCTCTGTAGACTTTCTATTAAGCATATACAGCTCTCAGGTCTGGCCTATTGATCTGCCCGGTCCAGTTCCAAACGTTGTCTCAGCATTGTAGTTCGATTTATGCGACCCCAAACAACCGCAACATGATCGCGCCCTCATTCATTCTATTCGAATGTCGACAGAATGTCACAGCTTGATCCCAGCAGACATCTGTCGCTCCCTCATCACAACCCTGGCCTTCAGATTGACCGGAGTTCCGGATCCCCTGAGCAAGTTGTTGTGAAGAGCAAATTAAAGCTCCGGAATACGTAGAGAACAACAAACAAAGATAAATGATTTTATAAGAAGAATTAAGTACGACGGTGCCGTTAACAACTCGTCGAATCGCCGAAACACGCGCCTTCTTGGTGATCAGTGCGGGAATCCGAGCCTTCGGTAGAAGCAGGGCAAACTTGCGAGCCCGTATAGCGGCTCGATACTCTGCAGGTTCTTTATCGTCCTCCAAGTCCGTGACGTCGTTCTCCAAATCTTCGCCGGCGAGAGGGTGGAGTCCCTTGAACATTTGCCATAGAATGGCCCATTCCGGACTCCAGGTATTGAAACCCTTGTTGCTGAGGCCTTGATCCATCAGCTTGATGAGCTTCTCGATGTCCTGCTCAGTTCCGAAGGTGTAGCCACCGGCCAGGCACCAACGGTCATACCAGGGGACACTAGATCCCCATACGGTAAGGACCGCGTGCAGGGCGGTCGGTGGCATGACCACGACATCACCAGGGCGTTGGATGAGAACAGTAGTGGAGGGCTCCAGCGCCTTGGCGACGAATCGGTCCGCCGAATCGATGCCCTGCGCCATCCTTTGGCCACCTTCCACCGACGTACACCCATGTTCGGCTCGTGCCAGAACAACCAGATCTTGTAACAGGGCTTGTTTTCCGGGTCAGGGGTCCACAAGCCACACGAAACTCGACTGGTGTCTGCATGTGCTGCTGTTATGCATACTCCATCCTATAGTAAATATTTAAAATATAATCCGGTGGAAAAATAAACATGAAATATATTACCTGGACAAAAAATTCCGAATCCTAACAACCAACACTAAAATGTTTATGCGAACAGGCAATTCGGATAGTTATCCAAATTGTGGCATCGCACAAACGTTCCCACACGAGCCACGTCGCTGAACGAAGAAGGAAACAAAACATATAAATGGTCGTCACAGAAGATATTATTATGTGACGTATTCAAGGTCAGGACGAGGTTACGAGGTCATGACATTACCTCCCCGTCCTGGCGTCGGGGTCCGGGTTTGTCGGAGTAGTTCTGATGAAAATTAGAGATTGCGGTAAGGAGTTTTGGGGTGGCGCTGGCGATCAATTGGAAGGCTCCCACGTTCTTTCTTCCAATTAATAGCCCTTCCACTGAATAAGATATTGGAGCTTGCCTCGAATTCGCCGGGAGCCGACTATGAGTTCAAGTTTGTAGAGGGGTTGATTATCCTCATCAGGCATGAGAGGTGGAGGATTACGTTGTGTTCGTCCGGGAATACTGTTACGACGTTATGGTGCTAAAAGAGAAAAACCATTTTACTATACATTACCTTTCTCTTTTAAACCAAGTTCTGTCCCCGAGCCGCTACGCGGCGACGGGGTTGTAAAACTACGATCCATCCCAGACCACAATATGTATGCTTGATTCACATTGGAACAGCATATTACCAGCTTTATCTGTATTGACACACTGAACTACTCCATCATCAAGGGTTTGCTTCTCAACAGCTTCAATGTAATGTTTTTCCATGTCGGATGTCGAACTACAAAGAAGGCTTTTGCTAAAGAATTATATGATAATGTTGAGCAATATGAGTTGGATTTGGTACGTGAGCGAGAGTAGCTTGTCATGTCCTGACTGACAGTGACATAACATAACATAATTTAACCATAACATAATTTAGTCCGCCACGCACCTCCGGTGCAATGTCTTCCTGTTGTTTTCCCTTCTCTTATTCAATACACGATTAGTCTTGTATCGTCGTATTCCTCCTCTCCCTTGTCTTGACATCTTTTTTACGACGAATACGCTATGTCTGATGTTAACAGCGCTCCTGCTCAGGACGCTCATCACGTCGCCTCCTCAGGCGAGTCAAGCTCCCCGCCCGTGGGACCTCTCATTCAAGCCTTGACTGCAAGCGCGCGTACCGAAGCCGCCATCAATCGCAATCAAGCAGCTCTGGACGTCGCCGTCCAAGAGTTCGAAGACGCCATTGCTGAACACGGTGTAGCTTCCCGCGAAGCTCGAAATGCCCAATCAACCGTGTCCCGCCTAACCGAAGTAGTCAACGCTCTGACGCAAGCTTTAGCCGCTCTACGTTCCGTGGCGATGCCATCAGCACCGGTTCAGGCGTTGCCGACCTCGGCGTTTCAGCCATCTGCAACCCGATTCTCTCTTCCATCTGATTCGTTCGCAGCTCTAGTCGCCCAAATAAAGAACGTTGTCTTCCAACTCGGCTATCTATGTATTTGTAATATGT
>RBZT01000685.1:0-14372 GCA_003693705.1 Polymyxa betae
CAGGTACATGAGCTTCTTGTCACAGATCACCTGTGAGATATCGCATGTTGACATCGCTTACTTAACAGCGTGAAAGACGTCTGAGTGGCGCAACTGGTCAGCGCGTTCGGCTGTTAACCGAGAGGTTGTGGGTTCGAGTCCCACCTTTGACGTATGTTTTTTTCTTCACCCGAAAGGTCTGTGAGTTCGAACACTGGAAGTAACCTGGATGTTGCCAACGTCGTTAGATCAGAAATCCTGACATAATGTATTACATCTTGGTCTATCGCAATATCCTAAAATGGCTACAGCCATTAGGAGCATTATAAGGCACACGGTCTAGGATCTGACCGGCGAGAGACGTATAGACAATCCTCTTAGATCTTCGTGTAATGTGACATTTTGATGATCATTATAAAACAGTTCAATCATGTCCTCGTATGGGACTGACAACCCTTTCGATAGAGCATCGCTGCGGATCTGTTCGCCCGTTTTCCTGCAGAGGCCGCCATTCGCCTTCACCCATTCCTGCGCCGATCTGGCAGTCCTCCAAGCGAACGGATACCCGTAAAGCAATGGTATTGTGGAGTCTACGTCAACGAGAATCTGAGGCGACAGAAATTTTGCTGGTGGTGATACAAACTCGAGTCCATATCGATTTTGCATACTTTGAATAAACGATTGAATATCAGCAGGAGCTCGTGTAAGACGAGTCCAATGGAACGCCGCAATTCCTGTTAGAAGATCTTGAAATTTTTTGACGGCGTCGAAGAAGGCAAATTCATTCTGGATTTGAGAGATCTGAGCAACCGTTAGACCCGGATCCATACTTCGTAGAACTTCGGGGTCGTGTGCCCACATTTCATGAAGCTGCGATGGAAACTCAACCCAATCTAATGGACCATGAATAGCTGACAAAAGCGAATATTTCGGATTGGAGAAGATCATGTGCAGGGCATGACCGAACTCATGAAAAAGAGTGACAACCTATATGGCATTTTTCACCATCAAGCTCTACACAATACAATCTTCACTTACTTCAGTGAATGTAACTCTGTCATGATTGGCAGGGATGCACATCATTATTATTGCAGCAGAACGTTCCAGTTTTAAATGATGCGATCTCTCCATTAAAGGAGCGGCGAAGTTCTCATCATCCTTGAAGTGCCGGTTCTTCAGATCCAGGAATATCAGGCCCAGCTTCGAGCCATCTTCTTCGAGAAATTCAAAGACCCTGACGTCGGCATGGACTTTATGGATATCGGATCTTTCAACGACTTCCAGCCCGTATAGCTTCTTCGCAATGAAGAATATTCCGTTCCAGAGAACGTCCTCCAGCTTCCATCGCCTTGCATTCAGAATCGACAACCTTGGAGTTACCTTATTCACATAGGCCTCCCAATTGAATTGCGAACTGCTAGGGGCAGGATAACCCAACTCTTGGTGAAACCGAGTTAAACCCTAAAACAGAATTGAATCAGTAAAAGAAAATGGCAAAATCGTTTGAATAATAAAACAATGATTTGTGAAGGTGTCCACCCCAATGCGTGATAAAACAAAGCAACAACAGGTTGAGGATGAAAACGTGCACTTACAATTGTGGTGAACATTTGGGACATTGAAACCAGCAGAGATTCGACTGCTTCGACAGAGCCAGCACATGTCTGAGCGATCTCGAAACTGGCCCAATCATCGTATGGCGATATCAGCTGAAATTGTTGTGTTCGAGCTACAATTAGCTGCTGTAGAAGGTTGGCTTTCTTGTTACGTTCCAGCTTTGGAGAATACGTTTGCAGAGCCTTTGAAATTTGTCTTCCAAAGCGGTGGAATTTCTCCAGATTGCTGTCATTCAAAGACGCACCGTTTCTTCTCAGCAATAATTCACAAGCCTTGGCGAATCGATGGTCTTCGTTTTCTTCAGGAAGCGTCTCAAGAACCGAGCGAACTCGCTGGTAAAGCTTTGCGTTCCTCATGATGGCCGAATTTAACAGCCGAGAATGTAGCAATGCTCTTGCTGTATCTGCAGCTCCCCAGACGTGAGCTGCGCATGCATATAGAGCAGTATAAAACTTATGTAATATGGCATCTAAAGGCAAGATTGTGTTCTCGAATGTTGCTGGGTCTGAGTTGGACGAGATCCTATCCATGCCGCTTTGCAGTTCATTAATCAAATTGTCACCATACGATTGCACGTTCCCAGCCTGCAGCATCGTTAGTTTTAATATATGAGATTACAGCATCATGTACTTGTATGGTATAAAGCTCGGGAAGGTCATAATCTGGAGACTTTCTGCTAGACAGCGCGATCAGCAGAATGAGACCTGTAAGCATCAAGACGATACATGAAGGGATTGCCCAGCACCATAAGCGCTCTCGGATCCGACTTTGACTCATATGAAAGACCCTCAAGACCCTTAAGGCTTAAAGGCAAGCGGAGAGAGAGACAAGCAACTCTATAGGGGAACCCCATGCGCAGGCCTCATAAAAATAGTCAAATGACTAATTTAACTAATTTTCCGTAATTTAGTCATTATTTCGAAATGAAATCATCAAAACAGTCATTTGCCTTAAAATAGCCCTAATTTGTATTCAAATCAAAGTAAATAGGCCGGATATGGAAAGATATTGTGGAGATTTCATTTTGGAGCAACATGTGTCGACACTGCAGAATGTTTTCCAATGAAGAGTCCGTCAGCGAGCGACGGAAGTCGTCATTATACCATTTAAGTAAAAAGAAATCAGGTTCTGCAGATGCTGTACTTGGAAAAACCAGAAGCAAGACCGCCGGCTAATGCACAAAGGTCCGGATAATAGCTCAATCAATTCTCTGGGCGCATTTCTATAAATTCCAGGAGTTGTGGCAGCCTCTCGTTCCACTGAGCTGGCATTTAAATATCAATCGCGCTCAGATCGGACCTCTTGCAGAACAAACAGTTAATGTAATGATCATTTCAGCAACGTTCTAGAGAATCTTATCCAGTTTTTCTGGCTGCAATCCCCTAGGAAATTGATGGATAAGTTAACAGGCCTTGGCCGATTAAACTTCTTCGAGTATCTGAAACCATGGCAATGAATGGTGTCTTCAGGGATACCGGCTGCAGTCCGCAACTCATAAAATTTGACAAACCTTTCTTCCAAAATTTCCGTAAATTAGTTACTTTTTCAAAGTGAAATTAGTCAAAATAGTCATCTATTTATAGATTGACTATTTTTATGAGGCCTGCACATGCGCAATGTTTTTTGAGTGCAGACATTGACAGAATGTGAGCCTGTAGGAAAACCTTGAAGCATTATTGAGTCCTGATTTACAAAACGGCGGAGCAGGAAGAGATTACTACACCGTTTTTAAGAATGCCCGCATTCTAGCTCCCTCTGATCATCATTCTTCACCGTGAAATGATCTATCTCAAGCTCTACCTGTTACGGCAAACGACCTAGTCCCCAGCATTCGTTCGTACAGGTTTATTCTTAATTATTCAACTTCCCTTCGATTCGAGAGCTCTCGACCAACGGTACTGGTCACTTCAACAATGGATAGTTGGGAGCTCAACACTCGAATCAGGGATCGCTTCCAATACGGTTGAAGACAACCAGAATGTTTTCAAAACTACAACAAGCTTCATTCAAGGCAAAGGTCGAATGCTCGCATGCCCAATAAGTGAGCCTAATCCATCAATTCAACTTCAGGCACAATTTTCTTCTTCCATCATCAAGCCAGCCCGCGTAGCTCAATCGGTAGAGCGTGGGACTCTTACAGATGTAGGGTTCATCCCAAGGCTGCGGGTTCGAGCCCCGCCGTGGGCTGAAATTTTTTTGATCGCTCCCCTTATTTTGATCCTCGATAGCGGGCAGTCGTTTTCAATTCGAATACTTTATTTCTACATATTGTGATATAACTTCTTGCATTCATTCTTTTACTATCGATCAAATTTGACCTTACTTCAAAAAATGCCTCAAATACGGTCATTGGTGAATTGTGAGCAATCAGCATATACAGATGCGAAGTGCTGGAAGAGTCCAAAGCGTCAGAACTAATTGCAACAAAAACAGTTTATCAAATTGTTGAAGCTCAGCCCTCTGTCCCAGTAGTATCATCTATATCGAACAGCAATTCGTGAACAAAGCCACTGCTATCCCATACTGCTGTACTGTCCTGATTGTCTCTGTCTAAAGCGACTATATTCAGTAATTGCTCTTCTGCTTTCTGATCATCAACAACGTGATTTCCTTCATGTGATTGACATGTATGAACCTCGATCATATCGGTCTCCATTCTAAACTGGCTTCCCTGCAGTAAAACTACTGATTCTTGCATTGCATCATGTCTCGCTTTAACATCGATCTCGTGCATGTCTACATCAGCTTCGACATTCGTATGATCTGAATGATCGTCCTCAGCCGAGTAACCGTGGATCATTTCAGGCGAATGGAATGCGTCATGGGAGCATGATTTCGAGTCGTCTGAGTTTTTAACAAAGTAGTCTGGTTCTTCATTCTCGTCGTCTGGGTCTTCAGCAAAGTAGTCTGGTTCTTCATTCTCGTCGTCTGGGTCTTCAACAAAGTAGCCTGGTTCTTCATTCGAGTCGTCTGGCACTTCAATCGAGTCGTCTGGGTCTCCAATAAAGTACTCTGGTTCTCCATACGAGTCGGTTTCCGTTTCAAGTACCGTGTCTTCCGAATCTTCGTTATCCTCGTCAGTACTGGGCCATAGCAACTCGAGCTCCTCGCTCGACCAGTTTTCAAATTCCGGGTGCATCTGTCGTAATCGCAACTTTAGTGCCGCCAGATAGACTCGGTTCGCTTGATTCATCGTAACGCAACCATAATAGTAGAGAGGAGGCTATATTCAACTTATTTTACAAAATCAAAAGCCAAACGACCGAACTTACTGGAGGCAGGAGACCATCGATTTGAATAGGATTTACTGGAGCCAGACGCGCCTTGTAAAAGTCGATCCAGGTCCAAATTGTCACCGGATCTTCCAGATCGTTCATGAAGATTTTGGCGTCGTTCATGACCACATTGCGGTCTCGATGCTTCTGTTTCATTGGCAACAACGGAAGCGAGAAGCCAGAAATAAAGGCTGCAAAATGCCAATGGCGATGAAGATGCCGATGGCTTCCGTCACAAATCGGCAGGGATATCTCATTTGTCACTCCCGAGATAGGTGCCAGACAATTTGGTGACGGGCATCTCCCAGCCTGATGAAATCATTACGAAGGCGGGCTCCTAACATGATGGATGATGAACAGTGGCCGAATCGGAAGACGAGATATAACAGCTTTAGAATGGCTGGTTAACAGCCAGAGACGCCGCCGCTGGAGCTCGCTTAGAACCTCATAGTGACGAACCATACACTCATACAGTGAATGATGCCATGCCACACGCACTCCATATTGAAGCATAGAGAAGAAAAAACACCATCTGATGCTATAATAGCAAGTTTGAATAATGATCTCATACAGAATATTCAATCTTGGTGGCTTGCAAATAACGTCCTCTACGATATGGCATTCACCACATGTCTTCGAAATGGAATTGAGGCATCGAGCATCGAATTGATAAAACAGTCTGACCAACGGTCGAAGACTGCAAAACAATTTAATTGGATTGACAAATGAATCTTAATCAATAAATAATGTTCAGGATTGATTCTGCACGTTTGACTTCGGTGAAGTGATGTTCTGCGACAGAGCCAGCATGAGAGTGTCGCGAAGCGCGACGTCGTCGTATCGGCCGTCGAAATGCACGAGTCGAGCCCTAGAAACGAGCGCATACAACTCTGTCAAATCCTTCGTGTTTTTACTTCTTCTAGCGAAGAGAGCGACCCATTTCCGACAAGTCCCTAAGCGTCTTGAGATCTCGTAGAAGTCGCCACGTTTTCGAATGCTGTTCTTATCATCCAATCCGCAGAAATAGATCAGAGCCACAGTCATCAGAGTGACAGGCGACCTTTTGAGAGCTGCCTCAAAATAATCGGAGAGGTCCTGCTCGGAAACCTTCGAAATTATATCAAAATTGTTGATGACTTGAGAATCGAATAGCGCCAACTGCGTTTTTCGAAAGCGTTGCAAACGAAAACGTCGCGAGAAGGTCAAACGTTCCGGCTGAAAAGTCGCCAACCGTTTCGACAGCTCTTGATCGCAAATTTGCAGAATGCGCTCGCACTCCATTTTTGAAGCAATTGACGTGATATAGGCGATATTTGATATCGAAAATTTCCGGATCGCGACCAACTCGTACATCAGTTCGAGAAATTGCCGGAACATGGCCGATGGATGATCGGCAAGTTCGCCGAATCCGACAGAAGATACAGCGTCAGGTCTCGGAAGTTTCACAATAATATCGCGGCCATTCCAGCTAGAATTCTGCAGCTGCTTCGTGTACAATTTCGAATCGAAAAACTTTCGAAAAGTTCCACATTCCTCTGATAGAATATTTCGATGAACAAAGAAAGCGTCCTTGTCGACAAGAAGGCGGAAATCGCTTCCGATCTCAACGTTGAATATTTTCACATCCGACTGTTGTTTCCTCGCATTACTTTTTAATTGCCCAACTAGTTCCGAGATCTTCTGCAGCTTAACGAAATCGGAGGCGGTCGTAGGTGGTCGCGAATTCTGATTCTGCCTGTTAGCCGTAGCGTTCTCGACGACTTTTGCTGCAACTGCTTGAGCCGTAGTCTGAGCTGGTCGAGGCAGTTTCAAAGGGATCGTAGAGAGAGACGCAGGCACAGTTAAGCGTGAACGTCCCGTCCTTAGACCGTCCTGCTGAACTTTGAGGTCCATAATTAGCCGTAGAAGCAGGAATTGGTTACAGATGGCGTTATTGACGCCAAAATGAAATTGGCGCTGGAAGAGATAAATCTCGGACGCTGCTGGGATCTCGAACTGTCCCGTTCTCACTTCATGTAATAGAAAATACCTCGCGTTAAAGACGGCGATACCTGCCGACGACTGCTTGAATACGACCAAATTGATTCTCAACAAAACAGCCAGCAGAACGACTTCGAAATTATCGCCTTCGACGCCCAACGTTCCCAGTTTTTTTTTCACATATTCGTCAAAATTTACTTTCGAATTCTGAGAGAACAGAGTCATCAGCAGCTGAGCCAGCGGCCGACCAGCGCCGGTGGAGAATTCGAGAAGACCGGCGCGAAGTTTCTGGACTGTCATTCCGGGCAGCAGGCCGGAGTTCAGAACCGCCTGAAACAGCGAGTTGCCGTCAGGCGGGACCGACTCGACAGCGAACACGCGCGTCCCATAGCGGAACCGGGCGCCAGGAGCCACATCCGATGCCGCCGTCGCATGCTGCATTCTGCCTCACCGACTGACTAAGCAGATCATAGATCGATCCGACACAGAGTCGGGTGGGGCCTCTGCTCCCAGTTCCGGGCATACAGCGCACATTTTTTTTCAAACCAAAAGTGGTCGCGCCGTAGGCTTTATTTTTTTTCCTGGGACAGACGCACTTATTTTGTTTTGTTTTGAGGGGAAATTTACTCTGCTCTGTGACGTTCTAGTACGGAATGATGGTCCGTTTGCCCTGCTGGTCTATAAAATGTTGACGAAGGCGGCACGATATGGGACGACGGATGGGACCAGCTCGCGCGACGAACGCATCGACCGCCTCAAGATGCAGATCCGCAATCATATCCTGATGCTGAACGACGCCGCTGTCTTGAGTCGCGGTTCGTCGGATCGCGTTCGTCGAGCGGAAGCGATATCTGAATCGCTGCTCATTCAGCATGGTTCGAGATGGCCGAAAACGTGGTCGCCGTCGGGCGTTTCGCCACGATCGAGGCCGCTGCTCCGTTACAAATCGAGAAGAACGTTAATGATCAAGCTGGGAGGAAACAGAACGGTAAACATTTTGATCTTTGAGTAGTCTTCAATCTTGAAATGATAAAACCTTTGGACCTTTCAGAAAAAGTTTGTGTTTCCAATTCTCCTACGAATTGCTTTCGTTAGAAGTGTCGAACGAGTGTAAGGGTTTAGGGCTTGTCATATATAGGGACGCTCTGGGACCAGGAACGGGACGAAGTATCGATTCGGGTTCTGCTTGAAGAAGGCAAGCTGAACCTGAGTCTGCGAGTCCTTCAGCAATACATGCAGGTCTCTATGCGACCTGAACTGATCCAATCCGCAATCAAGGTACCAAACCTTTACTACACGTTAACTTTACTCAACAAACAACGTGATTACATAGAAATTCTCTCTCGAAGCCGGTCTTCCCGATGCTAAAGTCATGAACGTGTATGTGACACTCGAATATTTTTGCCTTTTCCATCCAACACTCTTGACGCTTCCGTTCCGTGCTCCGGCATTGATCGTCTCGATGGCAGATGCCGCGAATTCGAGGTGGCGCTGGGCCAGCTGTTACGGGCGGCTCTTCGCCACGTCGAAGTCATGCAGATCCTCGATATCCCGTGTCTGGCCCAACACTGCCGGGACGTGATCCAGCACGGCGTCAACAACGAGTCGTTGGGTCGGCTTGGGTAGGTCGTCGTGCCTATCATGACCGCTGTTTGACGAAGACTTCGTAGTGAACATCAGGAGGGCATGCAAAAGTCCACGGTCATCTATTACCTGAATAGTCTCGCTCAGCACATGGAACAGGTATCATCACGCTGACCTCATTTCTGGTCAGATTTCTTTTACATTTTTTGATGGGTTTGATCGCATTTTGTTGTGCTGATTGCGCTGTTTGTTCATGTTCCGTCTCTTTCTGGAAGAAATCGCTCTGATGCGGGCTGTGTTATAGTTGGACGAAGACCGGATCTTGGAGGTTCTCGATTCGCATCAGATCGTGCGTCTGGTTGCGGTCTACACCAGCAAGCAACACCAGGCGTACTTCTCCGCCGCTGATACGGCGGAGGCTGTCCAGTTCCTGGTCGCCGTTTTCAATTCGGAATCATTCACATCCAGTGCGGTTCGTAGTTCTGCATCAGATTTGTATCTGCTGATACTGTCAATTAGGAGCGCTATCAAACTGATGACTTAATGAGAGCCCTGCTTGAGATTAAAGGTTCGCAATCGGTTCGTTCTGGACGATTTCGATGTTCTAATTGTTGTTGTGAATTCAGGCAGCGTTTTGGAGCCGGCATTGGCTACCGCGACGGATGCCGACTTTCGTCGCGATCTGCGCCGGTTGATGGATCGCATCAACGCATTTCAACGGCGAAACCGTTCATCTCTACCAACTTCGCAGTAAATTTCAAACTAAATATAGATCAGCACGACTGGTTTCCTATTCCCTCTATCACTTCAGCCTCATATCCTAGAAATTGGGTTTTTGGCGAACCACCATACAGATCCAACTGCGATAACAAGTTCCTTATCTTTATATTCGAATAGATTGTGGGCGTTCCTCAGCGTCGCAGCGAACTAAAATGGCGATTTAGAGGATCGTTTCGCTTGCCAATGCTCTCCTCCGTCTATGATCACGGACTGAACATGGTGGCGGCCTTCGCCTTGCTGAAACCTGATTGGGTCTTGAACAATGCACTCTCCATCGTGATCGCCGGATCCGACTGCGGTCGTGCTGGCTCTTTCCGGAAACTGATCTCACGCACAGCCGGTGATGATTTCGCATCCTAATCGCCGCAGTCAGAAACGTAGATCCATATTGGTATCGTAAAACGGGAATGGTTCGGCGAATCGATCAGAAAACTCGTAGACCGTGGCGGCATCCGGTAACGTCAACATGGGGACGATATCGAGGTCTGACGGGAGCGGATGCAGCTGCGGGGACGGGACGGCTGGGGCCCCACCCGCCACCACATCCGTGACGCTGCGACTGGGGCGGATCCCGCCGGAATCGGGCCTGCCGGAATCGGGCCCCCCGCAATCATTGGCCGGCAATGATCGATTCCGCCCAAGACCGACCATCTGGTTCGACATCATTGCGGCCGCACTGGGACCGGGCGCCCCAGGCTGCCTGTACGCCTTGATCCAATCACTGAGCGTGCCGTCAGAGTCGGAAAGTATTCGCAATTCGTATTCCAGTCTATCTTTAATGGGATGATCAGCTTTATTGTGATAATTTACGCACAGTTTGCATCGACTAACTGAGAGATGATTCCCAGCAAGAAGAGCTCTGTGGGTGACGAACACGGTAGCGTCGGATTTTAGAAGGAGCAGGCTGGAGTAACATAATCAGAGTCCCCTGTTGACAGTCCGACCCTAAACCCTCTGGGCGCAGCCTGATGGGGTGGACACCAGGTCGAAACAGCAGCTCAGTCCCAGACCTGACAATATAGAATCTATGATAGATATACAAAAGCAAATCGATTGTTCTATCTTGATACCCGATGGATTCTCTCACTTTCCAATACTGTTCCTCGCACTCGCTGAACGTCCCCAAAGCTGATCTTGCACAATCATTAGTGTCATCGATCAATCGTAGATGAGTTTGGCTGATGATGCGAGGATGATCGAATGGGTGGAATAGGGCAGTACGCCCTCTTATTGAACTATAATATACTATAGACTACCTGTTACATAAAGTTACATCAAGCTGAGGTCGCCATCAGATCATCTGACCAAAACTGACTCATCCGATTGACCAAAAGCCCGTGAAAACTCCGATCGCGAAAATCCTTTCTGATTGCGAATTTGCGCAATCTGTATCCTCACGGGGTCATTCTCCCATCGATGACTACCTTCCGATACCCAGTCGTCGTACTGCTCCTGTCCATCATCGTTGTCGTGGCTCCAGCAGCCCGGGGTCAGCACGACCCCGTCGACCAAGACGCCGAATCCGGCGCTGTTGTCGCCAGGCCCAAATCGGAGTGGTATCGCGAGCCTGTCTTCTACTACCTGATGATGTTACAGCTTGCCGGTACATTGGTCATGAAGCCGCAGACACCGTTGCTGGGAGCGAAGGCCGCGCGTAACGGCATCACCTCCGAGTCGATGGGCGTCATCCTGGCCCTGATGCCGCTGAGTGGCGCCCTCATATCCCCCTGGATCGGACAGCTTCTGCCGTGGATCGGTCTACGGCGTACGCTGGCACTGGGCTCCATAACGATGGCGCTATCCGGGGCGGCGTTCGGTGTCCTGGACTTCCTGCACGGGCCGCTCTTCGTCTTCACTGCTATCGTCCTGCGCATTCTGTTCGGTTTCGGCCAAGCTACCGGCATGACCGCTACGGCCGCCTATTGGAATGCCGCCTGTGACAGCTTCTCCACTGTTCATGCCGTAACGACGGCCTTCTCCACACTGACAGGAATGCTGGTCCCTCCCGCCTGCTCTCTCATCGAAATGCGCTTCGGATACTACATGGCGTTCATCGTGTTCGGCCTCGTCTCCGCTCTCATCGTCGCTTTCTGTACCATAACGTTACCGGATTTGAAGGAGCCCGCGCCCTCCAGTTCCTGTGCGGGTCTCGGCGCCGTCCGACGCATCCCCCGAGCGCTGGCCGCCCTCGCCGTCGTCGTCGCCAACATGGCTGCCGCAGGTCTGATCGGCGTACTGCTCCCGTACGTGTTCGCCGATCTCGGCGTCTCCGATATCGGAACCAGCCTGGCGTTCTCGGCGTCCGGGCTGGCGTGGACTGCGGGCAGCCTCCTGTCCAGTCGTATGCTGGACGGATGGCGATGCCGGGCCTCCGTCATTATGAATCTCTACACCGTACTGGCCGCACTGGCCCTGGTTATGCTCGCCCTGGTCAAGGCGCCGCTGTCCGTGGCGGCCTCCGTCATCTTGCTGTCGTTCTCGACAGCGACGGGGCATGTCGCGGCCTGTAATTTGCTGATAACGGAAGCGCTGGCTTACGATACCGCTCTAGTCCCAGTCGCGACCGGCCTGAAGATCAGCGCTCGCGCATTCGGAGAGGCGATCGGGAACCTGTTCGGAGGGCTTCTGTATAGTCACGGCGGTCTGGCTCTCGCTAACTGGACCTTTGTATCGTTGACTATTGCGGCAATTATCGCGTATGAAGTGACTGCAAGATGGGCGGGTAATAGTCCACATACGTTACCTGAGGATGATGTGGCGGTTCCGCTGTTGAATAACAGGAAACCTGAATTGTTAGGACGGCTATGGAGGCGGTTACGAGGAATGGTCAGGCCTGTCTTACTGTGAATACCTCTGAATATGTTCGATTAATGAATAAACTTTTGAACATTTCTAATATCTGCTCAAAGGGTCATTTCTATCAAATGCGTCTCCTAAGCACACTCTTAGGTGACTAATTGAACCATTCATCAGTTAACTTCTAGCATTCAGATTCCTCTAATAAAATCCCCCTTAATGGCAGGATCGTGCGCAAAAACTGGAATATTTCCACACGACTTTACTGAAGCCGCTGGATTCCCGAAATCTGTAGCCTATCTGGCCGTTGTATTGGGTAACAAATCATGATTGAATATCGAGTACGAAGTCACCCCCAGAGCCCAACGTCATGTTGGAATATGCAGCCCAATCGTTCCAGATTCGTATGACTCCCGGCAACTCCGCGAACTTGACTGTCCCGAACAACCTAACAGCTGAATCCGGCGGGTTTTCATGAGCACGATTGGAGAATTTAATAAGTTGCAGATTCAGTCTGTGCTTCAGTAATCGTTGTTAAGGGCGTTGCTGTAGTTGATACATAATGTTGATCAAAAGGGTCGTTGATGTAAACAGTGAAAGGATAGCGGAAGGTCCTCTGGCTGCAACTGCCTCACAATGGCATTCAGCAGAAGTATCTTCATCCATAATGAGCGATTGATTCCGTTTTGCTTCTATGGTTGGCTTCAACTTGAAGATAATGATCAAACAGCTGATTTAATACTTTCTGTGGATGAGATTGAGGATACTGAATGACAATGGCCTTTGAAAAATCGTAACCATACACATGAGGAGAGTATAGTGACGTCACATTCAGATTGGGTAAAATCCCGACGACGCCGATTGCCTCTATAGACTGTCAGACTATCTAGCAATACATCTGGAACAGACATGAAAAAGACACGATTTTCGAAGAATTTAATCAAAATTTGAATGACATAATCGACAGGATTGTTCAGTGAATTTAATCAAAATTTCAGGGAACATGACCCATGATCATTCCATTGGAATATTTTAAGAAAAGGGAAACCCTAACCCTAACAATGGCGGCATTACGTTATTCTCTTAGCCACTTCGCGCTTGTCCCATACTGACACATAGCACAGCTGATAATCCTCGTTATATTCTCTCAATTCAGAATAAACGAGCAATCTATGCACAGAACGATCAGTTTATTAGAAGCACGATTGGTATAACGAACTGGGATATTCATGGATCTGCAGGAAGAAGTCCGTACGGACTTCCTGGGAGGTGGGGTCGGGGTCCCAAAGCGGCAGGCTGCTCGACCTGGCCATTCCCAAAATCGGACCTGCCTCTCCACCACCTTTCATGTCGCTCTCTCACGTCCTCGTGCTCGTCGTGTCCGTACTGGCCCTGTCGGGGTCGGCCGTGGACACCAAGTCTAAGAAACCCTTCCAAAACCCTGTTGGATTATATGCCGCTCTGGAGGGCAGCAAGGCCGACCCCGTACTGGCCCGCTCGGGATCGCACATACCGGAAGTGAAACAGTCGGTCGCGGCCACCGAATCTGCTCAGACTGGAGAGCAGCCCCTGGCATCTAACGATATTACTGAGGGCGAGGCCCCCCAGCCTGAATCCAAGAACATCGAATCTGTTACCGAGACCGGATCGACTGAGACCGAGGAGGCCCAGGAGAACTCCGAAGATAAAGTTTCCGAGAAAGCTGCCGAAGAGCAGTCCGAGGAACAAGTTACCGAGAAGGTCGCCGAGGAGAAATCCAAAGATTCTACGGAGGACAACGCGCGTGAAGAAGTGACCGAGACTGCTAAATCGGTGTCGGGTGAAGAGGATCGTTCTGAAGAGCAATCTGAGACCACCACGGACTCAATGGGAACTGAAGAACAGCCTGAGATCATGAATAACACCGAGTCGGAACAGAAAACTGACGATGCCGATGAGGCTGAAGAATCTGAAGGTGCCGATCTGGCTGAATTCCTATATCATGATGTCTTCAACTTTATTCAAGAATTTTCTCAGAAAGAGAAGGAAGAATTGGCTCTGAAAGAGGAGGAAGCATTGGCTCAGAAACGGGAGGCGGAAGCAGAAGCGGAATTTCAAGGCCGCCGCTATCTCCATGATTTCACGCAGATGGTTAACAAGCAGGAGGCGGAAGAAGGCCCGAAACGTCAAGGTCGCCATTATCTCCGTGATTTCCTGAAATTGGTTAACAAGCAGACGAAGGACGCTGAAGCGAAACTGCAAGGTCGCTACTATCTCCATGATTTCCTGGAATTGCTTAACGAGCAGCGTAAACAAGAGAATGAGGCCCAAGATGAGACTTCAGCTGAGGATAACATTGAGAAGGAAGAGGAAAGCTGTAAG
>RBZT01000306.1:0-15123 GCA_003693705.1 Polymyxa betae
ATTCTCGAGAAAGACCTTGAGGACGCCCCGAGTCTCTTCATAGACCAGACCAGAGATACGCTTGACACCACCACGACGAGCCAGACGACGGATAGCAGGCTTGGTGACGCCCTGGATGTTGTTACGAAGAACCTTACGATGACGCTTGGCGCCGCCCTTGCCGAGACCCTTGCCACCCTTACCACGTCCAGACATCTTGAATCAATTCGATTGCAGAATGACCCTCCTTACTATACAAAATCCCGCTTTATAGAGACGAGAGAAAGAGAAAATTGCGAGACTGCGCACAAATTCCACCAATGATTTTGCCGCTTCGCCAAACGCGAAAAGCCATGAAATTTAGCCAGTCAGAATGAGGCTTTTGATGAGAATTAAAAGGTGCGCCATTATAATCCCACCAATCACATTGCGGCTTACAGTTACGGAGAACACAAATCGCGCGCTTTTGAATTCCAGCAATCAGATTTCGGCTTCCGTCGCGCCGGCATGCCTAGATCCTGCCTGGCCCATGCTTGCCGGCTGCCGTCCTTGAGTCCTTGCGTCCATTTCATCTCATTCCAATATCGTCTCTGTGCTGATAACATGGCCCGTACTAAGCAGACAGCCCGTAAATCGACCGGTGGCAAGGCCCCCCGTAAGCAGCTGGCCACCAAGGCCGCTCGTAAGTCGGCCCCGTCTACCGGTGGTGTCAAGAAAGCTCACCGATTCCGTCCCGGAACCGTCGCCCTCCGAGAGATCCGTAAATATCAGAAGAGCACTGAGCTCCTTATTCGTCGTCTGCCTTTCCAGCGTCTCGTTCGTGAGATCGCCCAGGACTTCAAGTCGGACCTGCGATTCCAAGGCACGGCCGTACTGGCTCTTCAGGAGGCGACGGAAGCGTACTTGGTGTCGCTGTTCGAAGACACCAACCTGTGTGCTATTCACGGCAAACGTGTCACAATCATGCCCAAGGATATTCAACTTGCTCGAAGAATTCGTGGTGAACGCTCTTAAATGATTTAATATCCATGCTTTTCATCGTTCTGTTGCAAGTCATCATCAATGTCAATCCCCTATTTTATTACTATTAAATATTGGCTATTAACTGACCTCTATATGCGTTCTCGACATTTTCTATCGCTATTACTGTTATATCGCTATTACAAGTGTTTACAGCCATTAGTTCTCAGTTTCTCCAAAACGTCCGAGATCCATTTGATGATTTGTGTTTGAATTACAGCAGAATCTAACTGTTAATGACTGGCATTGGACATCTCCAGAACGACTGATGATGAACATGTTTGGCCCTGCTGCTGTATTCAAGAACGGTATCGGCGATATAGTTCAGACGTTGTTTTATCACCAGCATTTTTGCAAAAGAATCACCCACAATTATATGTGTGCTTAATCCTATAAGATTCGCTCAACTTCGATTGGAAACAAAAGACTCCAAAGTCTAAATGGGACTGCTCCTGATAGCTACCCAGAATATTTCGATTTTGCTGGGAGGCACTGGGATTACCATTAAGTTTTTAAATTTATTCAAGTATCAGGCTCAACGGATTCACGACATGAAGTTTGACCGTTGTTGTAGAGGCGGAAGCTTCTTTTCAGTATTTAAGCTTTGGTGTCATTCAATCCCGAAAACTTCTATTGTGGGACAGTTGGGCATCCTTACAATGCAAAATCTTAGAATCTAGCCTCAAATAGCAATCGACTATCTATTCAAAGATATGGCGTCATTATCTGATTTTGCCAATGTGTATGACCAAAAGATTGATGCTCTACCTAAGAATTCTTGACCTGATTGAAATTCTCCGTCCCTAAGTACCTACCAGCCATACCCTCTCTGTTTTCAACAAAAAAAAACTACACTAACTCGAATGCCAATACTTCAGGGCGCAAATTAGCTTCTTTGATGGTTGGCATCATGCTGTATTTATAGTTGGCTTTTAAAGTCAACGATTTTTTCTTCTATGCAGTCTTTACAAACCATTATCAAAGGTGTTCCTAATTCCCTTTACATAAGGCCACAGAATCTCACCGGCAAAGTTAAACCCAGGTATAGAACAGAATTTGAAATTGCTTTCCATAAAACATCTTGCTGGTCAATAGTGAAAGTTGAAATCGTTACCACAAGCGATATGTCACTGCAGTTGTTGTAATCATTCACAAGCAAGCAGGGCTCACTCGATGTTTGAATGAGAATGGCCATTCTCTTAGGATTGGTTGGAAACCTCTTGGGCATGGTTGCGTTGTGAGGCATTTCGATTACCTCAAGGCGACCGAAGCAATGGCTGTTTGCTCGGCAGCGATTTAGTCATGTGGCCCTCGACACCCTAGCAGAAAGAGGAACAGAAAAGGAATCTGATTTGATACAAGGAGAGAGTAACGCACTCTTCAAAAAAGTGCGCCCTTATGACAAAAGGTCCCATATTGGATGCTATCTCTGTATCTGCAATATAAGGAGCCATTGGTGCCGAGTTGGTCTCATACTTACCTTGAAGGTGCTCAGTAGCTAAGCTACATTCTGGTCGATCATTAAGGACCGTGGGCTATAGTGGAGCGGCCCAACTGCACGCGTTGTGATATACGCAGGGTGTCTGTGAAGCTATATGGCTTCAGCACAAGCTGGGGTCGACTTCGTAATTTATGAGTCGCGGGGACCAGAGTACGCTCTATCCCCGGCCACTAATTAATCAAATCGAACTTTTTAAAAATGAACTATTCTTTACTGTGGGTTTTGTCTGTTGAAGGCAGTTGTCAAGACCGTTGCTGCTACAATCATATCCGGATGTCACAGTTGCCAATCCCAGAGACTCGGAGTGCGGTGCCGGAGGAATCTTTCGACGTCTCGCCCATGATGGAGCTTTCTGGTGGCTATACCGCTATAGCAACTGGCAACGAACTGAGGGTCCGTGATCGATAACACGACACTTCTTTTGCTCCTGCTCGTCTCGCATTCACCTGTTTCGTGACCTCAGAGGCTCAGACTCCAGTCTCTGTCATACAGGCCCTGAGAGCTGCGGAACTTCCTCACAATTATACTGATATAGCCAAGGTGTACCCAAAATTCCAAGTATTGTCAAAGACAGATGATTCACTTGCAATCGCCAATGTAGAAATAAAACTGATTAGTTTGCATTCTAAACATTGCAGATTACATCCTTATATGAAACGATTATGGTCGTATAGTACAGCACAAAGTGTGAATTGCGGTTCTTCAAAGGCTTCAGGGTGCGTATGGTAAAGTTAGTAGGAATCCAATCATGGTGCAAGCTCTGCAAACCGAGACTAGCAACCTAGGAGCTGAAAATATGCAAGATCAGATCCGCATGTATTGAGATATGGCTCGGCATCACAGTTTTCGAGGGGAAAACCTCGCTGGCCTGTAATCAAATCCCCAGTAGCAATAAGACCTGTTCCCTGTAAGTTAATGAGGATACATTATGGCTTCCAACTGACATTGGATTGGATTTGACTAGTTCGTTGATTTTCATCAAGTATCAACAAGCGGTGCTATCTCCTAAGCACATGGCCAAATAGGACACAAATGGTCACTATAGGAGCTCCTACTATCCATTTTCGGTGCGGACATTATTTCACCCCGTTCAAACTAACATTAAGATTGGTTTGCTCAGCCTTCAGAACCGCAATTCACACTTCAAGACTTGTTCCTATTGGAGATTTTTGAGTTTGGGCTAGCGAGGTTTTCTCAACACTAAATTCTAATGGCCACAATTTCGAATACTGTGATACCGTGCCATATCTCAACTCTTGCGGGATTGGATTGGATAGCACTGTTTGCTCGCATCTCTCAGCAGGGAAGGCGGCACAGATACCCGAGTGCGCGGCCTGAACCTGAGTGCAGGTTCTCACACTTGAACATTTCGGAGACATTTCAGCCCTGAAACTCACACGGATCTGACGATTCATATTGCTGCTTCTAGTTTGGTCGTCTCGGTTTGCAGAGTTCGCATCATGACGTTAACCGTCCCGAAATCTCGCTCAATTTTTGTCACCCTGCTGACATTTTGGCATCCATGCAGAAGAAAAAGTATAAAAATGCAGCCAGGAATGATATTTGGGTGACTGAAGACATATATTTATTGCGTGCTTCTGAGCTGAGGATTGCCAAATGCATAGCTGAAACATCTTACGGTAACATTCAATTCAGCAGTGAAACGAGCTCTTTCACATCGTACCTTTGATGCGGTGATTCCCGGCGAACAGAACCGGTAAGCTAGTTTTTGATAAAAATGGATGCTTGATATAAACAGAGCTACGTCAGAGCTATGTATCAAAAGAATAGTGCTGGCTTATAGTGTCATTCCTTCCGTTTCAGCAACGGTTAGCTAAAAGCGCTCTTAGACAAATCACGAGATATCAAATTGTCTGATTCTAAACATTGCCTTCCTTTATCTTGTCAATGATATAAACAAAGCTACGTCAGAGCTATTTATCAAAAGAAAAGTGCTGGTTTATAGTGTCATTCCTTCCGTTTCAGCAACGGTTAGCTAGAAGCGCTCCTAGACAAATCACGATATATCAAAACGTCTGACTCTAAACATTGCCTTCCTTTATTTTGTCAAAAAGATAAATCCACATCAAGCGCTTTTGTATCGCCTGCTGCTCTCTGAAACAAGATCGCATTTGTGGCCGAGCGGTCTAAGGCGTCCGACTCAAGTTCGGATCCTCGTCAGAGGGCGTGGGTTCAAATCCCATCGAATGCATTCTTTTTTGCTGGAGAGTGCATGTTTTTGTCTTCTTGATTGCTTTACATTCTATTGAGTAAATACATAATCAGTAAATAATATGCGAATTATCATCCTGCAAAAGTAGAGGTATGATACTTTCATTAATGTTTCACAGCTTGAAATGAAAAACATGTTCGGATGCTGAGTTTCCCTCATTCCAAACTCCTTGCCTCTATCCCGGCATTTATAACAGTGGATGCGACTCGCGATGCAATATCAACAACAGCATCAAAAGAGGACCAGAAATATTGGATGCTTTGGAGTCTCTGTTATCTATTTCCTTCGCAAGAGTGGTGACTATTCGCATCGAAACTTTGTGTCCATGTCCATACAATCACAATGCGTAAAGACTTTATTTTTGTAGTTTATGCTGGAAACAAAATGCGAATTGTCCATTCTATCCCGAAAAGTAACTTTAACTGCAAAAAATCTCCCGACCCGTCAATTCGTCCAGGCAAGAAAATTGATAAACTAACCAATGACGACCTCAAATGGGCCACTCAGGATGATTTATTGCCATGGTTTTTGCCGTCGCATTCACAAGCGTAGCCCACATCCAAACCACGACCAACTTTAATAATCAAATTAGCAGCAGAGCCATTCTTAAACGGAGCGCATTTCGAGAATATCTGATGTCAAGATCAGCTGAAAAATGAACCGGTCGAAGCCAGTCGGTTATAGGACGACTATCCAAACTCAGAATAGAACCTGACCTTCTTCAACTCCTGCCCTTTGGGCTATTCTTCAGCCAACCCTAAAGGCATGTGAAACAATATTGCTATCCGATCTCATTGAATGGCTCTGCACAGCCCAATCCATAGCCCAATCACCAACCAGATTGCATTTCTGAATGCTGCTGCAAAGACCGAACCCATGGCTGCCAAACTCTACACAAATCAATGATAGTGCTTGTTTTCGACCTGATTTTCATTGGCTGCAAAGGTCATGAAGTCAAACTCAGTGTGCTTTGACTGGAAATCCACCTAGATTGGAAATAATTCCTGTTTCTTTCTTGAAAAAATTAATGGCTACAAAATAAGATAAAATAATGGGTTCGTTTCAGCAAATATTCAAAGATCAATTGAAAAGGAGATCCGAACTTGGTCTGTGACGAAGCATCTCCTTAAAAAAAAATCCGCCTGAGAAGACTTGGCATTGCCAGCGACTGGCAGCGAAACCGACTGAGAGACGTTGTCCGGAAGGACCTCGCCATTGGCGTCTTCGTCTCTCGATTTGATTCAGATGTCGTCGTCGCCTTCGTCGAGGTCGGAGCCGGGACCGCAGCCGCAACCAAAGTCGCCAGTTCAATCGACGGAGTCCTCATCACCAACCTGTTCGTCGACGCCACCGCAGCGCCCAGCGCCAAGCACAGGCAAGGTCGTCTTGACGATGGAGGAAAAGGCGAAAATCTGGGCCACGCTTCTACCGAAGATTGAGTCCGAAGCGTTGATGCGAATCAGGCACCGCCAGCTAGAGATCGAGTTAGAATGCGGGAAGCTGGACGAACCGGTTCGGTGTCCGTAATGAGAGCTGCAGCAATGTGTTGATATGATAGTAGGGCGATAACTTTCTACCGCTGACAAAGTTGGAGATCGCACAAGACAAGTATGAGCTTGGAGTCCTCGAAAACTACATCAGGGTCATTGATCGACGGCGAGACGCGCAATCCCGAACCCGCCGCTGAAGCTTCGTGCCAATAAAGTGGTTAATTTGAGGATTCAAGCTGAAGATGAAATTCACAATTCTGCATTTCCATTTGCTGCAGCAAATGGTAGGAAGAACCTTTGGTAAGAAGGACTTGTCTGAGTGGCGCAACTGGTCAGCGCGTTCGGCTGTTAACCGAGAGGTTGTGGGTTCGAGTCCCACCTTTGACGACTTTTTTTTTTGCTGACTTTCTACGAACTTTTCGTATTAGTAATCCATTACAGTCTGTTTGAATGTGTCATGAGAGGTTTACTTTTCCCAAAAGTTCCAGTAGCTGTCGCTTCGTTGCACCATGGTATCGGCCCAGACGACTGTGGCCATCTCGTTGGATGCCCAAATTTCACAGCGGATTCTGAGCCTTTACCTTGTTATTCCCCTCGGAATTTTAGTTTTTGAAATGAGAGAATTTGACTGCGTCCAGCAAGCCAAGAGCAGCATTTTTTCTAAAATGTCTCCGCTTGATTCCATTATACATGGCCTGAAATCAAAAATGAATTCTGTACTTGAAGCAAGAGCATGAGCTGGAGCGTCGGATCAAATCCAAATCGTATCCTTTTTAAGCAAGCAGAAAAAGTTTGTTGCTGTTTGAATCGCAATGCTCATGATTCTCCATCTCATCTCAGAAAATACCAGATTTTCAGCCCATTGCTGTCTAGCTCGTGAAAGACTGTTCACAGTAATTCAAATTTCATACTCGATGTTTGTAACACCCGTTTTGTAAGCGTTGTAACTTATTCCAGCCGAAGTTGAGCTGCTCTATTGGATCTGAAGAATTCACAATAGATGCGAATCCATTTTTGCCAACAGCAGCGGATATCAATATTTTGTTACTTTTTATTTTTTTACGAGGTCAAAGAGCGCGGTCTTATCAACTAAGTCCTAGAGCTTAGATTCATAAAAGGTTTTCAAGAATGTGTTAAATGGTCAGCGAATTCTGAGGATTTGATGCAACGAAATTACATATACGGAAGTGCGGGCCAATCACATCAACGACATCATTCATTTTGAGCAAATGAAGGTCCATCTTATCTTCATTCTTGCCAAGTGCTCTCTCTCTATCAAACAACCTCTCTGATGGAGTACTGTTTTCTGATTACGCTTCATGATACCCTAAATCCGGATTCTGAATCGACAATATGCAGATTCATTTCGAAATGAATTCGTTTTGATTACGATGTGCTGAGTGCCAAAGCACCCGCGACGCTCTGCTGTAGTGCAATACAGAGGTCACTGATGACCATCCAGGATGGCAAGCCAGAGCCCAGACGGTCAGGCAACAAAAATAGTCGTGAACAGTGTCCCCAGTGGAGACAAGAACTTTGTCACGAGTTCTAGAACAGATACTACACTTGATCTTAGCCAAAAGGCCGAGAAGGTTGTCGATCGCTACCCATACAATCAGTATAACAGTTGTCGAATGGCGGAGATGCATTTATGGGACCTTCTTGGGAACATAATCTGCGCACCTTGCGAAACTGCGCTGTCGCAGGTTTCACAATTCTGCGCCACTGTTTCAATCTCAACTTGACAAGTTCCATACTGAATGCTGTCAATGCCTGCGCTGCGTTCGTCCAGTCGTTTAGGAAGAACAGGTCCATCTTTAAAAAAGAAATGCATCGACTTTGTGCTTGGTCTACACATGCTGAAGCATAACTAAAGATAATAGGAACTGAATGAGCGATAGTCTTAGTTTAAACACTTTGAGATATCATTTTCAGACTTCGATATGACAAAGCTGCTAACTTTATTCAGAGTCATACCGTCAAATCTACCTGAATTACCTGGAAATGTGACTTTTCATGCATGTTTTATTTATGACTTCTCCATAAGACTATAAAACTTTGTTTATTTGGCAACTCGACCTGCCATACGATTTACAGCTGTCGAGCGTCCCAGTTTATTTTGTCCTGGTCGCTTTTGAATCCGCCATTGACCTCACTCGCAGCGCTAAAACAGTTATGATGGCCCTGCTCGTGCGATGCAATTCTTCGGATGCCTTATCTCTGGGTCACCCAAAAATGACCCCTTCTGTCCTAAATGTTGTTCTGGCAGGACTGAAATATACGACTATATAGAGAGCGTTCTGTTACGAGAATACGATGTCGAGAACAGCTAATGCGGATGGAATGAATCATGGCCGGAAGCTGCTGGGCCTGACAGCGATTGATGTCAGATTGATTCCGAATCCGATGATAGTGAGCTTCCTGCTTCAGTCTCAGAACCCCTTTTGTTCAACAATGTCACCTATCGTATTATATCCAATCTTCATCCAGATATTGCTGCTGTATTCATGCTCAGCTTCGATCCTCACCGAACAATCGGCAGCGGAATCCATCACCGCCCTCCATGATAGACTAACGCACGTTACCCGGCTCGTGACCAACATCATTAATGTTTCAACAGGAACGAATCCTCGATCACCTTTGACAAAGACAATATTCCAGATGAGATCAGCGATCTGATCGAATTTTATTCGAATCCGCCGAAATCCTCCTCATTATGGCGTAAACTGAAATCGTCTTCTCTGATCACAGAAGACGCTATTCGCAGCCTGTTGAAATCGCAGACTCAACATCAGGTACGATTCGCTGCCATACTGATAGCATCACATGGCCCCGCCAAGGCCGATCTCGTCATGGACGTGCTGGCCCTGGACGATCACCAGATCGATCTGCAGCCGTATTATGAGCCAATGTTAACCCGCCTTGGGAAGAACGAAATCCGAAACTTGGCGTCGAGGTTCGCGGAGACGTATTTGGACGGCGGCAGGCGCATGGAGGCCGAATTTCAGTCCGGCTGGGCTCGGCGGAATTTCTGGGATCTGTAGATGGTGAGACGAGGAGGCGGTACGTTGGTGCGTGAGATGTCCGCAACGGTGTCCGAAAAGGTGTCGCCTTGGTGGTGGACGGAACTGTTCCAATCGGAGCTCTTGAAGATAACCGCGGTGACTCCGAATTCGAAACGAACTTTGGAATCGATTCGGAAACTTGTCTCGGTTAATGTTAATCAAGACGATTATGTGAACGAAGCTGTGATTCGATGCGTTATGAGACTCGGTTCGCCGAACAATTTCATGACCATGTTGGTGGATGGAAAAGTGAAATCCTGGTTCGGGGGTTTTCCGCTTTGTTTTCGTGGCTCTGGAATGAGGCTGCTTTTGTATAGGTTATTGCGCGAAATTCCTCTCGGAGATCAGTTTCAGAGTTTGTTCGAATCCGGGGAACTTGGTTTGAGCAGAATTGTGTCTCATGCTGAATCATCGGCTGAAGATTTCCTGATGGCTCTCGTCGACCGTTCTGTGTAAGTCATCGGCTGTGATATTGCGGGTTGGTTCGATGAAGTTCCATCTATCACAGCGCTATCAAGGATAAATGCCGGAGAAAGGGCACTAATCGGAAACTGAAGGCGAATGAGCTGGAGATATTCGAGACCGATTTTCCAACCTCGTCAGACATTTATCACGATTGTCTTGATACAGAGTTCGTATCTTTGATTCGATTTGGTTTTTTAACGCTTTTGTTTTGGCCAAAGTTTCCGTTTGTTTTCATGATTCTGCAAGTTCATGAAAACCCTAATTGCTACATCTGTTCGTACAGGTGATTGACTCTGTTCTGCTTAGTGACTTATTGAATGCGATTGGTGAGATGCACTATGCTCTGATACACGAGAACTCCGCCCCATACACCCGATACTACAAAACCCTCGTTAAAACCCACGAAAACGGCGCATATGATGACGTTGCTGAAGACTGGATCGATATCGTAGAGTCGCTGGCTGCCAGGTCGTACTACTCCCAATCACCGCTTTATGTTCTAATGCGGTTTATTTGACGCCATCCATTTGACGAGCTTGAATTAAGCCGCCCTTTTGTTCAGACTTGACCTGATGGGGAATATCGCCTGCAATCGAACCGCTGCTCTGCAGTTTCTGTTGGATTATTCGGCTACGGCGGACCAGGAGCCGGACCAGGTCCGCGCCGCTCTATTCGATGTCGCTGTCTGTGCACTTCCGGCCATTAATCCGGACCAGATTCCATCTCTCTATTCGCGAACACTTCTTCATCCGTTTTGGAACAATTCGGACCTGTACAATGCGATCATGATCTGGGGCAAAACGAACCTTTTCAATCCGGAAATTTGTTACCGTATCGTATCGGAAACGTTACAGCTGGTTGCGGACCCCGTCACGCAGCTGGACTAGAATGAGGTCAAGCCCCGAATCCGCTCTATCTACTATTCGTATTTGGATGCGGACCAGCGTCAATCAATTCGGCGGCATATTCCTCAATTTGCGGACAGTACGACCCCCATTTGCCGGCCACGTCTCTCACCATTGACTGACGGTTCTGTTACAGTCATAGTACCGAGACCTCCGGCATTCGAAATCACCGCAGATAATCTCGGAAAGGTAACAAGTTTGTATGAACTTTTTGGCGCATTTTGTTAAGACAGTTGATTTTTCATCCATTTTTTCATTATGTGATTGTTGCTCGGATAATTTTTCAGGTGAAAAGCTCGATCACGGATAATTGCGTTATCTGTCAGTATGGGCTGGAAATGTCCAGCAGTGAAGAGGTCAGTTTCAGGCAGTTGTCCTTTCTGCCGGAGTTTGATCTCTCTGCAGGACTCGACGGATGAGCTCTGGTCGACGCCTGATTGTGGCCATCTTCTGCATTTAGATTGCGCTCATAACATGATCGAGGAATTTGTTAGTAACAATGATCAGAAGAGTTTCGCATGTCCGAACTGCCGAACCGATCTAACTGGACATGTTTCCTCCATTATGGGAAGCGATCTCACAACATTTTCAACTCAATAAATCCAGTGGTTGTGAATCCAAATTTTTCTGCTCTACCCCCGATACAATAGAAGTTCCTTATAATAGATGTTGGGTGGAATTGCTATTTTGACATCTGCTGGTTTTGGGTTGTGCTCGAATCTATTTCTTTATAACCGAAAACTAAGGAATCTATCACAAAGGGACGTAGTATGATGACAGATTTTGTTTAGAGAACTGGAATCCATGTCAGCACGACTTTGATCAATACTATCGATGAATTATCCTGATAGAATCTCGTAGGTTGTATAGATGCTTGGTGATCTGCCTCATTACAGTTTGCCAATCGATGGGTGTCTTCAGTCAATCATCAGATGTTTTCGCATCTGTTGAAACTCACAAGACAGATCATGCTGTAGGTGAATCCGACCACGATCGAGATTCGACGCCATTGTAACGATACTCCTATGAGCATGTCGCGTGACCGGCTCCCAGGACTTGGGCTCCGTATAGCCTGGTTAATTATGGATACGAACGAGTCAACTCAGCTATTGGGCTTGAAATAACATCTTCGAAACAGGCAGGTTCAAGTATTGAATATGTCTGTATCTACGGCTTTACTTTCCATATCGGCGAATCAATCGACATATGAAACCTGCGATTTCTATTCAGTTTATTTCCGATCCAAACATTTCTGCGATTGCAAAAAAGGGTGCGAAAACTACGATTTTCCGGGAACGGAAATCTGGATGATGATCGTCTTGAATCTAAACTTCTGTGGACCTTGAACATCATGGAATAATTTATAGTTGGATGAAACCTTGCTTTACGAATATGTCATGTCGATTAATGAAGGGAGTCGCGTGGAAATGCGGTTGAAGTCGCGTGATAGCAATCTGTGATTATCTGATCCATTTGTACAGATTGATATGATTTATAGCTCCGATTGGGTCTACGAAATAGAGAACGCTGAATGGAATCCGACCCAGCAGATCCAGTACGAAAATGGGATCCGCGAGTTGATGAAGTTGGCCGTGGCGCGTAAGCTCCCGTAATCTATGAGATTGTTTTCTGTACGTTTTTTCCGGGAGATATGATGAGCGAACTGATTGAATGGGAGCAGGAAATCGGGATTATGAAGTCCTAACAGAACACACGGCAATTCCTATTTACAGGCTGATAGGATGTCTTCAGTAACTTTGAGGGATGATAATATCCAGATATGGCATAGCTGTGCTCGGAAGGTTAATCAAAGCCTGAAAAAAAAAATCGTTTCTCAATTTTGAGAACAATCAGACCTGATCAGCCCCGCCAAAACAAAAGATCTAATTTAGTAGCCAACAGATTAGTAAGTTTTAGCCTCACAGCGTTTTTCCAACAGACTGCGATCGGATACGACCATGACAGCTCCAATACTGACGGAAGCAACTAGTTCAGGAAACCTGTCACATTTGCAGAAAAACTCTCGAGCATGTTTCCAAATTCGCTGGCAATTTCATGGCCATGTTGTTGAGGGCTCTGTATGATACCGTGAACATCATCAGATACAATTCAGCGTTTTGCCTTTTTGAATGAATTCTCATGAATCCGTGTCTGGTGTGATAATCGATCCCATATTGTGCGAGAAATGCGCACTGTGGAAAAGTTCATTGACTCCGAATAAAATGCCCGAGATCGTTGTGTGTAGTGCCAGAAGGGTGTCTATGCAAGGAGCGCTGTCGAAACCAAAGTGAGCCGGGACAAAAAGAAGCTCCGGAACGGGGAATTGAACCCCGGTCCCACCCGTGACAGGGGCGAATACTAAACCACTATACTATTCCGGAAGATGTTGGAAAGATTTCAATTACGCTCCATGATCATTCGAGCTGAGAATCCCAACATCTTCAGCTGAAAGTACACAACTTCCATAGTAGAAAGGATCATGCTGATGACAGCAATGTAATAGAAGCACCGGCTCTAGTCGTTCCTTCTGACAGAAAGCCTTCATGGTGTCATCCAATTCTTTTCCCTCAATAATTGGACAATTCCGTTGAATCCGTTCGATCTACCACAAGTAGAGTGTTTCGCCATTGAGTTCAAAAGTTCAAAATGCGAATATCGAGGACCCCTTTGCTCAGACAAGGCGGCCCCTTCGCAGGAAAACTTCTCTACTTGTCTTTCAAACTGCCGGCTCTGTGGATTTCAACAAGATTGTCAGCGAAAGATACACAGCACAATTTTGTATTGGAACATTGGAAGACAAATCTAATGCACAAGTACAGCAATCATCAAAGACTGGAATTTTGATGGGATCTGTCAATCTGGCTGATCTTGGTCCACAGGCAGGACTATGTCCTAATCGCAAAGCTGTTCAACAGTAGCTGCTGTAAACTGCAAACTTTATGATGTGGCTGCTGTGAAGACATCCAATCAGATAGCTGTCTCTAACCACTCAAAGTCAAAGCTGGTCTCATGTCGAATCGCAAAAAACAAAACAATCTCCTCTGCAAATCCGCTCTCTATTCCAGCTGCTCTTAATGGAAATTCGGGTGTCCCAATGGTCATTATAGTTGAGTATCAAGATACAGAAAATCTCTGAAAACATATCTGCAAATTGCAATTCTTTTATATTTCTCTGATTGGATAAAAACCAATTCTTAGACATAGTGTGGAGATCTCAAAACATGCTCAAATTATCGATAATTGCCATCACAAACTCAATATTAACGGATCCGGCGACGATACTAAGGCGCAATGGAATTTCGACTGTGAGCAGCTCAATAGAACTTAGCTGTCATGATCGAAAGAGCCTCTTTGTGAATAGGTGGAGATATGACGAAGGTTTTTGAGTAATGCGGACATTGTCGGCATGTTCGTATTGTGCAAATAGCAATGACAATAAGCACAGAATGATGATCCGATCGAAGGACCGATATAAATGTCTCGTCTAGAGCATCTGGAGCAATGCAGCCTGAACACTCCGATTTGGTCCATCAAACGGAAGGCTTCGTGTCCTCGATCATATTTCCGTATCTGATTTCTCAAATCTTCATTCTTCTGTTGAAGTTCCTGAATCGTATCATCTTTCTCTATCAGTAGACATTTCTGTATCTCGAAATAAGTCTCAATATCTTGAACAATATTATCACAGAGTAAATATTCAGCTGAAGATCGCAATAGGAGGAGTTCTGCCATTGGAAGGCGATTGAAGTCTAAACGTAAAATACCTTTGAGAATATCAACAATTAATCGGAAACTTGCAGGATCTACATCAATGAAATACACATCTTGAATTTGCTCGAATGGAACTGAACAAGTGCACAAATTAGATAGGAGCCAATTCTGTGTCTCGATGAAATCTTCAGAGAGTGCAAACATGGAGCCGCGCACAGATAAATGAATCATTTTGAGACCAAAATTCTTCGCTCGAAATATCCCTAAGGCACGTGCGATGCTGAGCTAAAGATGTACAAGAATACAGAAAGCAAGAGTCAAATCAATCTAACTGATTGGGGATGAATGAATAATGGCGAATTCAGAACTTTAAATTCGGGAATCGGCCGAAGTTAATTTTTCACAGATTTGTGGTGATTCGGACCGGTCGCCTATAAATGCACGCTCATAGCCTCATATTCAGAGAGATGTTACCTCATAATCATGAGCTCAGGAGGCCATCACACACGAATAGATGAGAAACATGGCATGTCGAAGAATTCCCAAAGCATCAGAAAGACAGAAACGACAAACAACTAAAGAGATTCTCACGCAGACAGTTGCAATAATCCTTAGAAAGTGTTTTTGAAATGGAAAGAGCCTGATTATGGTAATTGCACAGAGTCTGGAGTTCACATTACTGTGATTCATCTCTGTCTCAAGTTCTGCATTCTGTAAGTTCAATATTTTGAGCTGGAAAAGGAGTTCAATTTGA
>RBZT01000842.1:0-48676 GCA_003693705.1 Polymyxa betae
CATCTGCATTTAAGAGAAAAAAATCAGCAAAGGAAGGCCCAGCTTTGACCAAAGAACTCAATCGTGGCCGCGACTTGATCGCAAACTGGATTATTTTTGAACGAAACTTATTTGCTCCTGGGCAGTATGGGAATCCTTTCGAGGCTTTGTATCATATATTGCAAGACGTTCCGGCCGTTTTGCAGCCCAGTGTGATTTCTAAAGCACAGGTACATATATGCGTACGACATGTTGGCCTGGTTGGTAATTTGAGTGATAGAAAAGTTTGATCTGTTCGAACGGACACGTTTTGAAGGTCGTTGATCTGAATTTGCCAATTTTGGTAAAACAACAAACCCCAACGATATTGCTAACGACTAAGTGTCATACAGCACATCACGGATAGTATGATTTCCAGCAGCGGATCAATGTCTTTGCAGACAATTCTTGAAAAGCTAGCAGGTTCGGAAGGTGCTCAGTTCAGATTAGCAAGAAGCTGCAAGGATGAAGGATGCAATGAGGTGAATATACACTTAAATTTGAAACTTGCCCCGTTGTCGCTATGTAACTGAACGTTAACCAGGAGCTTGATGAGTACATCAAGATTGTAAATCTTCCATCTAATGTCTTGTTCATTGAGCTTGGACAGAGTGATGATCAGATGGAAAAACGATTGGGTACCATCGATTCGGGCAAAATTAATTGCCCTCAGAGAATCAGAGTCAACGACAATGACAGGATATTCACTGGAAGAATTAGTTCAACCAGTCAAGAAGGCAGTCACTTTACCACCCATGTTCAGCGATTGAACGGACGAATGTCTGGTGGATACTATTATTTCGATGATCTTCACAATCAAGGAAGAGCGACACATGTTGACATGGATCTCTAGTTCCGGAAGTGGTCATATTACTTGGTGTATACCAAAAGCAGCGACACAATGTAACGAGAATGCACATCGTCAGATGCACAATGAATACAGCATGAGAATATACAGCTGAAAGTATTATCCTAAGCTAGACTGTCTAGTAGTTCGCTAAAATAGTTAGTGTCTAGCAAGCGCAGCCCACCATACAATTGTCGGGAGGCTGCGCTCAGCCTGTCTACCTAGGGTTTTTGCGCCAGTGTCAAGCCTGTCTACCTAATTCTGTAGCCCACCATTAAAAAGGTAGACAGGAAGAGGTAGGCACCCTCGCATTTCTCTGCCTGTCTACCTTGTGCCTGTCTACCTTTTTCTGTAGGCCCATATTTAATTGCACGCCTAACTAAGGGCAAATGAGCCATCGCCGGCGTTTTTTGGAAAAACCCCGTGGTGTCTATAATATAGACACTATGGAAATCAGGGCTAAGGTTGTGAGTAACTCGAATTGAAAAACCTGTAGTGCAAACTTTGGTCGATTATGGTCTAAGGATTCTTAATCGTAAGGGCTTGGATTTGGAACGGTTTTCGACTAGTACCTAATTAAATATTACTAAGAATGGAATACTGGACCGGACATCTGAATCCTTCAAATAGTGCCAATTCGCAAATTGATCAGAAAAGTCCGTCTTTAATATTTTGTAAAATCGTACGCATTCTCATAAACTGCGCCGTCATTTTCGTAGATTCTATTTTGCAGATATTTGCCGAGACGAAGGCAAATTTCCAACAATAGACAATTTTCGCAACATCGTTCATACATAGAAATAATACATAGATTCTCGGCACACAGACTTCCAGGCACAGTTTGGCAGGCCGCGTCTATAGATGGTTTCTGTATCTGAACGCAGAATCCCAGAAATCTGTATATCCTGCTCATCACAGAGTGTTTCTTCATTCTCAGGGGCTACGCAAAGGAACGAACATCGACCTAGATTTACATTTGCTCTTATTAATAGTTATTACACATCTACGACAATGAAATCCCAAACGTGTGATAGACAGTAGACTAATGTGACGAATTCTGCTCAAAATAAAGATGATTTTTATATATCCAAATCCATGAATCAGAATTCAAAGCATACAAAGAGCTGATTGATTCACCACCAGTCATTCGAGCCACTGTAACATTACTGAGTGGCCAGGTCGTCACACCGCCTTCCTTCGAGACAAGTTTTGGAAAAACTTGTGTTGCGGATTAATGATGAATGTTGGATTCTGGTAGAAGATTGGCCCAAATGAAAGGAGCAATTGGGTGGTTCGGCGAGTTGTCCAGGAAATCGCGTATCGCCTGCGGATTTTCAATTTTAACACTGAAATCAGGGCACCATGAATTCTCGGTGTCATGAAATCTCTTCCATTTAATTAGGTATTCAAGGTCTGTATTCGTCGAATCTAAACGAACATCACAATTTTTTTCGATATGTCGAGGAGCGCTATCAAATGCGAACTGAGTAATAATTTCCTCAATGACGTTTAAATGTTTGTCCGAATAAAGTTGAAGTCGGTCACCATGGACCTGATTTATTTCATGTGTGAGTAAATTCTCAACGGAAAAAACATAATATGGATGAAGGTCGACGACCCTGTAAGGACCTTGCCAAGTTAGAGCCAATTTATGAATTGCTCGTTTTTCTGGAACCGCGCGTAAGACGTAATCACCTATACCGAAATTAGGAATGGTCCGATTGCGAGAATAATATTCCCGTTGCTTAGAGCGCTGTCTTTCCGTAATGTGGAAGACATTTTTATGCATAAACGCAAGGCTCTGCTGGAGTTTTTCAACAGTTTCAGAGATTTGCTGAGTTGATAGTTGGATCGGGCTAATGGTCCAGACTTTCGGATTGAAAAAAATTGCGTCCAATGGATTATCGGCGGGTAATCCCGTCATGACAGTAATTGGAGCTCTATCTCCTAAACGTTTTTGTGGCCGGTGATTGATTGTATGCTCAACGAGTTTTATAAGCCATGGCCAATCATTCATTTCCCAACGCAATTCCGAAATAAGGGCTCGTAATAAATTTAATATTTCTCGGTTTATAATTTCAATACTTCCATTAGCATAATGTGCATAAGCAGTCACAAAGTGCTGCTCAATTCCTAACCGTTTTGAAAGATTTCGCATAGTCTCAGCCATGAAATAAGCGGCTTGGTCTGATACAAATATATTGGGCCTTCCAAAAAGGGCTCTCCATTCAAGCAGTGTCTCAACGGTAATTTGCGTGTTCGGAGTGATAGCAAGCTTAAGTAAGACCATGCCTGAGAAATCGTCTCTAATAACAAATAGCCACTGATAATTAATGGACTTTTCAAGTTTTGGGCAAATATATAAAAAATCAAAATGTAAAAATTGATTCGGTCTAGTACCATGACATGCCTCTCCGAGCGGGCGTGGGATTTGATGTCCCTTTCGAGTCGGCGAACAAAACAGACAGGAAGAACAAATAAGTTTGATGTCTTCTGTCATTCCTACCCAAGTTGTAATGCTGTCTTGTAACCCAAATGGCCACTTCGAGAGCCTGCATGTGCAATAATGCAAAGTCGAAATGTAAGGCCTTCGACATTGTCTAGGTATAAACACCCGACCATTAGAGTCAACCAATAAACCCTCCGAATTCATCAGCAAATTGCTATTGGGAAAGTATAACTTTTGCTCTCTAGCAATCTCAGAGGTGTCTGGCCAGACAATATTTAGGAGCGGTTGTACTCTAATGTTAAAATCTGGGTCATAAATGGTAGGATTAATATGTTCGTCATGATGAACTATCGACCGTCTCAATGAGCGAATATGTGGAACGGGGTCTTTGTCATAATAACCTCCTCCCCAGCGTGAAATCAAATCTGCCCAATGATTAAGCTCACCTGGGATATGATGGATTACGTAATTGAAATCACGTAATTCTATTCCCCAGCGAATAAGACGCTCCGCTGATTGCTTGGAGCATTTCACCGTATTATACATGGAAAATAAATTTCGATGATCTGTAAATATGTGGAATGGTTTTGACATACGTAATAAGTAGTCAAGCTTTTTTATAGTATTTATAATGGCGAAAGCCTCTTTGTCAATTGTGGCCCAATTTAGCTCCGACCTATTGAAACGGTGACCTACGAATCCTAAGGGTTCGTGGTGCTGCTCATGAAATGATTTCTTAAGATCCTCAATGGGTATTTGTGTAACAATACCGGAACTGCAAGCATAGCTTGCGTCACAAAAGACGCATTGAATCATGTCATCATTGGGATAACTTAATCTGACCGAATTAATAATAGCTGATTTTTGTCCGATTGTAGCGCTCCGCAATTCCATTCTGATGCTGTCGATACGGTGTTGAAAGTTATCTTAATGTTGGATTTAATAAATTAGCAAGGTCATTTGAAATCAAAGCCAAGTCAGCACCACTATCGAGTACTGCGTCGCATGTTATGTTACTGCAGTCCAAAGTAACTTTAGCTATCGTTTGGCAATCAGCGTTAGCAATGCGAGCGATGATATAGTGATAAGATTTAGGAGGTTTATAAGTGCCCTTATTAATTAAATGCTGAATACAGAGCTTCTTTTGCTATTCTGGGGATGGTTTTTCAGGACCGTTGTAATATGATGCCCTTTCTTCTGGCACTGAAAGCAAATCATGTCGCTTTCTGACTTTGAATCCAGTTTCGGCTTCTTCGATTTTGTATTGCCTGCATTGCCCGAAAAAGATCGTTTTGAAGAAAAAGATCGGAAACGGGAAGAATTCGGAACATCATAATGAAATATGGGCGTGTAATTTTCGACCTTTTCATAAAGAAGTGCAGATAATTTAGTAGGATCACGTTTAATAGCCGGATTCCATTGAATGGCATTCATAACATCATTTTTAAATTTCCAAGGTAAAAGAGCATCAACAATAGCGCGAACATAATGTTTACGACCCTGTTCGCTCTCAAAAATAGACCCCCAATGGTTGTCATGAATAAGTATTTCACTGTTGATTAAATTCAAAATTCGGTCACGACGCGGTAACGTAAGGTCTATTTTTAAGCTTTTAGACACCGTCTCACCTATCGTATGAAGGGAATCCTTATCAGCTATGAGATAATCCTCAAAAGCTTCCAAAAGTAATTCATCAGTAAGATCATCAAGAATCACACCTGCAAGTTTCGTGTTAAGCACTGGGGGCGATCATCATTCTCATGGGCTGAATGGACAGTATGCAGCCGATACTTTACAAGACGCCTTTGTAATAAAGATAATCGTGCTTAAACGAAACGATCTCCTTTTTTCCAAGTATCTCCAACTTAATATTGATTTTGAATCTGCCGGGAGACGTCTGGCGGAAAGTGCGACGCACTTTTCGTTTGAACCCTCTCTTCCCCTCTCTCGTTTTCCTATAGATGAACAATAAACACTATAACTCTATAAGGGAAAAGGGATTATTGAGCTCTCTGACGTCGAGTTCGAGGCTGTGCTTGAGCAGAGGAGTCCTGTTCTGGACTCTGGCGTCGCTGCCGTCGTGCTCGCTCGCTTTGAGGCGTAAGCGATCGGCGACGACCTCTTTCTACCGCGTTGGTGAGGGTCTCTCTTTGGACGGACCCTCTAAACTAAACGGTCAGCAGTGTGCATTAAATCCGTGCAGGATCGTGTCCAAAGTCCTGCAGTTTGAAACGCAAGCAGTCACGCCGCAAATGATACATCGTGCGGTGGTCTGAGTGTTGCATATAGGGCACCAGCGCCGGGTTCCGACATGCAGGATTTCATGGTAGACGTCCGTGCAAAGATGAGTCGCCCGTCCCACTGGTCCATTCAGCCAAGCAAAAACGTTTCTTCCAGGAGGAGCTTGCGCTACGTTGCCATCGGCAGCGTTCACGCGTTCAGATGCAGAAGCACCTGTTCCCAGCTCAGCAACGTCCTGCATAGAGTAGATAAATGCCGGCGAAGGAGTCCAAGTTTCAGTGAACTTCTGAGGAAATCAGAGAAAGAAGATATGCGGTTCAGGCGCTGTTTCAACTGCTTGTATGTCGAGAAGTGAGCGAGCTCACTTTCAACTTGAAAAAGCCGGTTTATCATATGCGCGTTCATCAAAAAAACCATGATGAACCGGATATAGATGAACGCCCGATGGGTCAATGACCGGAAGTCAATTTTGACATTTGCCAAATTTTAGAAACAATATTCTGGCCACCTTTGAAATGATTCCAGTGATCCACAGCAAATGGCACGAAATCATGAGCTGGAGGCAACGGATTGCCCGTACGCTGTCGCCAGGATTCAAAAGCTTGCAGCAATTTGCTCCAGATTTTATCAGTGTGCAAATCCACAGCATCCCCAAATTCAGTAGGCCGAAGATCAACTAGATTAGGAGATTCCAAATCTGTAAAGTACTGCGAGTGCTCAGCACATTTGGTCTAGAGCATTGACGAAAACAACGCTCGACAATCTCGAGATACCTGGATCAGAAGTGAATATATCATGCTGCTGGTGTTCGCTACAACGAAGAGGCAATGATCAACGGAAGTGACAGAACAATGATGCAGAACCTGGGATCTGTAGGCAGGAGTCCAGACCAATTTTCGAAACAAAGGATGATCGAATGATGTGACAAAAAGACGCTGTCCCAAAGTCGAGGTCAGAATAGAAGCTTCGTCTAAACGCCTGTGGGCATCTTCAGCAGATTGATGTGCTGTCATAGTTTTCAGCTCCAGAATACATACGAGCGCTTCTGATCCATCCGAACTTGAAAGATTCAAAACCATTACCCCGTCTATAGATGTTGCCATCAGATGGTCGTTAGTACCGTCCACTGACTTCTTTCGCAGCAATCCCCGCTCTACAATATCACCCATAATGCGAAATCATTGGCCATGATCATCAAAGAATGCCGGCAGCGCGCGACGAATGTTCGATTCATTGACGCTTCATAACTTCATATAAGAATTGGTGAAAGGCTTCATAAACCACTTCTCCATCAAACTGGCAGTCAAACGAACGTTACTACGAGGTAAGGTTTCGGTGGGCTCGAGCAGTCGCTCGATCAGATCCTTCTTGATTCCCCGAGAATTCCGATTCCTAGAGTTGCACAGTATCCGTAACTCTGACACCGTTTTGTGGTTTAAATCGTCTCGATTAAATGCAGGGAGATTTCTCCGTCCTGTGATTCCAATGATAGATAACAACTCCGGCTCGACGGGGGTATCGAACCGCTCAAAAACAGTTAGAAAGAACAGCGTGAGCAAATGTTGAGGTGATGGACCCGATCCGCAAAAAATGAAATTCAGCTCCGCCTTGGCTGCGTGTTAGACAATCAATGCATTGGTCAACCGTGGTTAGAATCATTGGATGGCCTGGTTCAGATACCGTGAATGTGCCAGCACGTTTCGGTCTGTGGACCCAGATGGCAGTCCTTGGTGCGGTTGAAAAAAGCATTGCGACTCTTCCTCGTCTACCAAATGTAGGCGATACCATACACCCATTTGTCAGCAAACTTCTTTCGAGCAACATATATGCTTTTAGCACCTTTGTCCATCACCAGACGACAGTTGCTGTGAGCTATACCACCGAAGGCAAAAGGCGCAGATTCGATGCGTTTAAATGTGTCAATTATGTGAAACCTTCGCGCACAGAACTACTCAATCAGTCCAGGAAGTAGGTAACCTCAATCAATATCAATCTTTTCATTAAGCCCTTGAACTTGTTCAGGAAGGCCAGCAGATTGCATCCACATCATGATAACCTTGACAATATCAGAATAACTTTCCTCTTTGCCCAGAAGTCTCATTCCAAGAACCGCAGAGGATACAACGGATACAGCATTACTGGAAACATCGCCGAAAGCTTTCTTAGGGTTGTTAACCCTTGTGAAACCCATATCCTCCGACAGAGCAGAAGTCAGACGATACTGGTCGTCATCCAGAGCTATAGACATTTCGCCACGAATATAAGCCAGTCTACATGAAGCAACGGTTACCGCCTGCTCCGTTGCCTGAACTCCTAAGTCAACCGCAAATGGACAATCCCACGAACTGCCATTATCCGAATCTCTGCGAGCGTTCAAGCGCCTAATAATCTTCTGAAAAAAGTCTTTGTCAAATGAAGAAGCAATGGGGTACAGAGAACTTTTAGCATGATCAAACAAACGTGCTGGCGTTGGTTCGGTATATCGAGAGATACCTGTTAACCTAAAAATATGCTGCCAAATCGGTTCCTGCTCCAGGAAAGCTCTCTAAAAAGCCTCAGGTCTATTTTGGGTTTAGTGTTTAGGGTTGGCAACGTTACCTGATGGCAGCCCTTCTCGAACAGCACTAAGCAGGTTACCAGCAAGCGCAGATAGAAAATAGTTTACGATATCATAACATATAACCTCGGCGTTTCTGGACTTATTCAGAATCTGCCTCACATTGCGGCAGACGGCTGGAATTTCACGAACAGCGTCTTCATAAAGCATCCCTCCTGCGATGTCGTTACAACTGAAAATTCGCCCATTTGAGCAGCTGCAACATAACTCCACTGAAAAGGATTATCCTCAGTATCGTCTTCCGAGATATCGGACGCTGAATAATCGTACGTATCGAAGAACTCCTCCAGAGACGCCATTGAATCAGTAATAGGGCTCCGACCGGGTACTAACGGGTCGGGTACCTGCCTCTATCCGGTACCCGTGACCCGTCCATACAAAATATTAAAAAAGGTTGCAAACAAACAAAAAATGATGGGACTTTTTTATCTTTTTCAGATAGCACTTACCAAACATCAAAGAAGAGAAGGATTCTAGTTTCAAAGAATGTTGCCCAAGCCCAATCACGTCACGGCCGCAATTGAATTTTCGCTCGACAGCGAATGAAGAGCCCGGAATCAAATTAATCGACCAAATGTCTTTTGCCACAGCGCTGAGATTAGGAAACAGTTGAGCGTGTGCTTTTCAGTAGCCTAACGGATCAACTGCAGGATCCTCACATCGTAAATCGGTGTACTTATCCACGCACAGAAACAAAGTCCGTGCCTATCAAACTACCCGACGGGTATTAGGGTCGGGTACCACCCCCTATCCGGTACCCGACCCGACCAGTACCCGACCCGGTTTTTCCGGGTACTACCCGTACCCGGTCGGAGCCCTAATCAGTAAGGAAGCGCTGTCAGCGACGACTAGGCCCAGAACGGGAATTTCGTGCAAACGTTTTTTGCGGGCTAGGGTTTAGGTCATTCCGAATATGACTGCAAAATTTCAGCGATTCTAGATTAATTGTTGAATTTATAGAATTGGTCAGAATTGGCCATTTTCCTGCTTTTAAATTAAAGTGTACAATAAACACATACGTGAAGTCTTCAAACTGTCCGTGAGTCGCCGATAGTTTTAGAAAATTAGCAGCGAAATTTTGCGCGAATTTGCGGGCTTTGGAAAGGTTGGTCGAACAGGTTTGGGGCCTGATCGGCGAAACAGTTTGGGGGCTGGAACTATACGAAAAACCAGCTGAGATGCATGCTTTCGATTCAAATGTTGAATCGGATTCGTATTTGGAGCTGTCTTATGATAGCGATGGACTTGAATCGGATCCTGAACCTCAGCCGGCAGGATTGCCGGCACCACCGAATCAGGATATCAAACCCGCTGCTGCCCGACAGGTCGTGGAAGCAGTTGAACTCAGCTCGCTGATGTCTATCCATGCAAGATATTTCAGTGAGTACAGTAAGGGCCGTTGAAACGTCACCCATCTAATTCCAAATAAGATCTGGCCATCGGTAATTGAGATTATTTTCCTATCTGAATAAAATGCTAACTAAACTTGGAGATTTACTCTGAGTATAAGAAATGTTTTCCCGAATGCTGTATTACCGAGAAGCAGTTGAAGGCTCATATCAGAGTCACCAAAAAGGAATTGAAAACTGGTCTCTCTGATGGAGACAGCGGAAATGTCGCTCTTCAACCGGGCGAGTTCCTTGAGAAAATCATAAAACCAATGCCCACGCCAGTCGTAACGTATTACCAGGCCTTTACATATAAGGCAATCTATTTATAGATGCCTTAAATGCCGTTTTTCACTTCGATGGGATGCCGTTTTTTAAAAAATATTTTCATCAGTTTTTTGAATTAATATGAGCAATTTTCGCTGTTCCGCAGTCCGTAGATCCCTCTCTGTAGAACTGCAGCTCAAATCGACCTGGAATTTGCTGACATCGACGATCTATGCCTTCCCTTCATGAAAATCCTGAGGCAGGAACAGAAGCCGGCTTTCAAGAACCTGCTGCAAAAAGGGCTCGTAAAGGCTCTGCTGGATCGCGGTTAACTCCTTTTCAGAAAAACACTTGGTAGAGTATGGATTAGCTATTTCAGCGAGAGATCCTTTGTCATCTGCTGTCGTTGCTGTGCGTTGCCGATTTTGTATATCGTTTGGGCGAGAAGCGAACTCCAAGAGTACATCCAGCTGTTGGACCTTTGAAGGTCCGCCCTTCCGGCCGGAGAATTATCGTCAACCCCACTTGAAGAACCATCCAGCGAAATGGAAGTAGTACAAGTCGAGTTCAAAGGAAGAAATGGAATCATTCTTTGACGTTTCTGAAAGCGAAAGCATGCGAACAAACTCGAGGCGTATTTGGAGCCACGATCTTCCACGCTGCGATTCCAATTCAACAAGAAAATTGTCGATGTGATCATTTCGGACATGCTTTTACCGCCAAACGCTCAGGAATCTACGTCTTTGATTGTTTTTGATGCCGACCACGAAGTATATACTGTGGAAGTGAACCAAGTCAAACAATTCGAGCTAGCTGTGCGTTTTGTTGGGCATGGAATGTCTTTCAGAATGGCCGCCGCAGCAATCCAAGACGATAAGCAAATACTTACTGTTCCTAAGCTGGGCTTTTGCAACGAGCTCCATGTTGCGAAATGTGTCCGCATTGCTTGCGCCGCCTCGTTTCAAGCAATTATGGACGCTTTAACTACATGCTGGGCGTTTTCTGTTGCATTTGACGGCTCCACAGATATTCACGGGACCTCGTTCATCGATGTTAGGGTTCGGTTCTTTCAAGCCGCTAAGATTCATAATCTTCATGTGATTGCAGTTCCTTTTGAAGGACGTCATAGTGGGGCGGCAATGTTCGAGATGTTCACCAAATTGTTTCAGGCGTTTTGTCCGGATGGGCCTAGCAAACGCATTGGCTGTTCAACAGATGGAGCTGCGAACATGACTGGTAGCATTTCTGGTGTCGTTACACGCATCCAGCAGGAAATCACGAATCCAGGCTTCATCTGGGTCTGGTGCTTATTACATCAAATTGACATTGTCATGCAAAAGGCATTCAAGTCTATCGATGAGGGCCGATATTTGAAGACCCTTACCAGCCTGGTCTCGCATCTTCGGAAGCAGAAGTTTTTCTGCGATAAGTCCAGGCGGTGTGTCCCCTGTTATCTGCCACCCGTTGGGTGTCTGAGCCGTGTTTCCCGTTTTTTGCTTGAACATCGAGCAGATATCTTCGACCATTTTGACAAGATTGAGGAAGAAGGAGGTGATTCAATTCGTTTTAGACCCGACGCAAAATGGTGGATTCTTCTCGCTGCGGTTGCCGATATCTCCACTCAGGTCAACCTTGTCGTGCAGAAGCTTCAAGGCAAAATAGTGACGCTTTCAACCCAAACTATCAGTTGATTGCTAACCTGAAAAGATGCTCCTTTGTTGAAGGGCCCTTGAACAGTCCGGAGTTTGAAACAAATGAGCGGGCATTTGATTTCATAATTGGCTGTTGGGGATTCTCGAAAGAGGAGCTTTCTGGATTTCTCAAAGACCAAGGAATCTTTGTGTTTCAGTCACTTCAACAGTTGAGCAATTTGGATGCGGTCAACGTGTGCCAGTTAGTGGCAGAATTCCTTTCGTTCATTCTGGAAGGGCTGGTAAAAGTATCTGCAGTTCGAGGAGAAACCGCTGATTACATTCATCCGCCAAAGTTACCTCAAGAGATTGTTGCACTAAAGCCTCGCGATGTGACTGTCGTACCACTCTCGACTTATGCATTCTTGGGACGCCTCCAAGATCGATCGGATTGTTGAGCAGCATAAATTGCTCATAGAGGCCAACAGACTGGAACCTCGTCTGCCCGGTGCACTTGCGAAACTTGGTGCAAACTCCGACTTTCAGGAAGCTCGGGCTATTCCTGGACTGAAAGATCGTTTCCCGGAGTTAGTTGAGTTCTTTGTGGGCTTGTCCGTTTCCGAACACTGCAACAGTCGAATCGGACTTCTCGGTCTTGAAATGGGAAAAGGATGCTCATCGAAGTGCCCTGAGCAATTTTTCGCTCGAAAGGAATTCTTCATTGTCGTCAATTCGTTGCCAATTCAAAATAAAAGCCCCGCATTGTTGGAGTTTATGTAATTTTGCCTTATATGCCTTATATTGATCCTATCCGATGCCGTTGTTTACCGAAAATCGGCATATTCGGCATTTGCCTTATATGTAGAGGCCTGCGTATTACAGCTTCGCGAAACTGTCGTTGAGAATTTGAATGCGAAGAAGAGAAAAGAAGCTCCCCAAGAAGACTATGGAGGTCAGGAATCGAAGAAACCTGCTGTACGTACGAAAGCACTGATGTTAGAAACCCAGGTCGATTCTGTGAAGATCTCGGATGACCTCAATCGTACAAATCAGAAGCGGGATCTTCTGATTGAGGCTAAGCTCTCCCAGGTACGGTTTGCTAAGTTGCAGCAAGCTTTCAGTATCGGCCTTATCTCGAAAGAAGAGTTCGATCATAAGGCTCGGATTTTATTGTTAGATGAGTTTTGAGTTTTTGAATAAACGGCTGTTTAAAAGTCGCCACCCCAGCCTACATCATCTTGAAGCATGAGACCTACCTCTCCAGCCATATCATGGTGCCGGCGCTGTATAAAGTTCGTCAAAACAGCAGCAGCACGAAAAAGATGAGGGAATTTCTGATGGGAAGCGTCACATAGTTTCATAAACCGTCTCCATTTTCGTTTCAGGCCCGCTGATTCCCATTCAACTTTGACCCGATACCCAGCATGCATTGCATTGAATGCATCAGCAACGCTGATATCGCCATCAATCGTAGCTTCTCTTTTGTCGACCCTTCGCATTATATACATTTCTTCACCTATATATCCTGGATCTCCTAAGACGTATTCAAAATAGTCACCATCATGTCGGAAATACTCTCTCCAATTTGCATGGAAATCAGATGCTCAAAGAATGTTGACATCGTGGAAAGAGCCCGGATATCCCGGGTCAATATAAATAAAAAAACATCGTGGTCAACAATAACAGTGTTGTTATAGGCATACATAGCTTTTCGGCCATTATACCATTTCTTGTGTAGTTTCTTTTTCTCCTTGTTCGATGGCCGACGGATTTGCACAAGGGTCCCATCGATATGACCTATACAGCCTTGAAATTCTAGCAAGCGCTCTGCCAACGTTCTCCGACGCTGCTCGTTCGGCCATGAAAGTTCATCTTGTAACGCCTCGTTTATACAAGAAGCGACGAAGATCGCATCGTCGCAAGAAGATAAAGGCGCGTAATTCCATCCATATGCTTCCAGTTGAACAATCTTATAGTGTTTTAGATATAACACAAAATGGAGAACCCGCTGCTCTGGACTCAGCTTAGGAGGTCTTCCAGACACGAGGTTCCATTGGCTTCAGACAGCTGCCACTCAGATTCAAAAAGGCGTTTTGCCCAAAACGGAGTTGAAACTGCGTTTGCGCCGCAGAACGGCGTTTTCAACCTGCCTCTAGACTCACTCTACGGAGCTCCAGCCAAGCAGATTTTTTAATATCTGCAGAGGTCCCCGACCTCCGCAACTCAGTTCCATCTCTAATTAGAAGATGCGCCCTTGGAGTCTGGACGTCGTGGTATCAACTCCATCCAAAGCGTCGGGATGGCCGATGCAAATCTCCGCCACTGAGTATTTCCAAAAGAAATGGATCCCTCAATCTGTTGGCCAGAGCGCATTTATTCAGATTTTCTTGTTCAATGATTAATGGACATATTCTCGTTTCAGGTAATAAAAGACCACGGAATAAATACTTGAAACACCCTCTAGTTGCCTGACAAAATCGATACAAACATTCTGCTGCAGTTGATTCGCCTGCTCGGACGTACGCATCAATTCGTCGAAAGCAATCCCATATGCCAGAGCGCGTATCACAGCCGGGGTTTTTTGTAACGTGGAGACGCGGATTACGTAGAGCAGCACATTTTTGCTCAAAATAATCGTCTTCTTGTGCTTGAAAAGCGTCTACAAAATATTCACGGCCAAAAACAGGATTCTCTGAAAAACAATCAGAACATCCCTTGGACATGCCCGGCGTCGTGATCTCTTTCACAGTTTGCAAGAACCTCCCTTGTGAGGCTGATCGTCATCACTGGAAGGTTCCGCCAGTAAAAGAGCGACCACAAAGAACAGAAACAATGCTGGAAGCATCTAAAATTTTCCCACAAATCACGAAGTTCTTTGAATCTGTAAAAAGCATAACTCAAGAAGATGGCAATGAAGTTGAATATATTACGGAATTACGCACCTTAACGTGTACAGGAACTGTTGAAAATGCTTCAAAGCTACTACGGCCAACGAGAACCCATGTCTGCAATCAACGTGTTGAGAATGGCATCAGAGACATTTAAAAAAGGACTTTTTGAGATTGACGGCCGTGAAACGATTTCTTTACAGGATTCAGTCATACTGAGGGCCATGTGGGCGGTTCCAATTAGCGCTCCGATCGGTAGTCTCGGGTCGGGTACCTGCCTACTACCGGTATCGTATCCGGAAAACCGGATACGATACCGGTAGTATCGGCTACAGAAACACGAAATTGGAATAAAGGAGCGGAAACAACTTCTACTGTTCATTTTTTCAATGCACACTTGCCGAACAGTGATGAACTGAGCGTCTCTGGCTTCAAGGAGTATCTACGAAGCCCAATCATATCTCGAACTCCGTTAAATATTCTTTCAACCGCCACTGATGAATCCAATAATGGAAAGAATGTCCTTGGCAACTTTGCTGAGGTTCGAAAAACTGCTTCGGATGGGGTTTCCAGAAATCCAAGGAATCGACTGCTGGATGCTCTCAGCGCAAGCTCACGTACTGATCCACTTCATCATTACCTGTTGCTCTGCTACAGTATGGGAGACTATAAATTTCGGTAGTTTTCGGTATCCAGTCGGATAGCTCCATAGTACCGGTACCCTACCGGTATCCGATCCGAACACCGATACTCGGGTAGTATCCGACCGATTCGGAGCCCTAGTTCCAATTAAATTGTCAGTGAACTGTATTCAGGTTCTAACACGGAATTGATGCTCATAGCATCCGGCAGTGGAATCCTACTTCTTAATGCATCACAATCTTCCAACTCTGAATCAAGGCAAACGTCAGAACTGTAGATAATCGACATTTCCCCGAGTTGTGTTACATCGTAAATCTGACAACATTGCTAACGCTTTATTTGATGCTATCTGGGATCTCGACCATCTGGGCGATAACAGCCGATAATGCCAGCACCAACGTTGTTATGCTGTCACTTTTCCAGACATTACTGAATCAATCATGACCCAGCTGCGGATCAGAATGATGATGATGATACAGAGCCTGAGGAGACCTCGCAAGAATCAGTTCAGAATGTGAAATTCTTTCTCATCTGTTCTTCAATTGTGAGTCAGAAAGGGGATGAAAGATTGTGACTTCATGAGTTCCAGTATTGGGCGTTTTCGTGAATTCATTAAAAAGGTTAATGCCTCTTCCAAGCGTCGTGAACGCCTTGAAGCAGTTTGCGGTGATCTTCGAATCAATTTTCGTTAGCTTTTGTTGGACTGCGGAATTCGTCGGAATTCGACATGGGACATAAATCACATGATCGATGTTTTTTCTGCAAATGAGATGCGCTCTTCCGAGGTTTCTAAATGACATGCTCTGGTCAGAATTATCTGATTTCCATTCGATTGTGGGACATTTCAAAGAGGCGACAGTGTTGTTATCTGGTTTGACATACCCCAAATTCGGCATCGTTATTCCGGTGATCTACTGTCTTCGGGACGAAATGCAACTAGCAATTGACAGTTGTTCAGGTTCCAAGTCGACTCACACGATACAACTCGTCAAATTAAAGCTGCAATAAAAAAACTGAGCCAGAGCACGATGTTGTCGGCAATGATTTTGCGATATGCGCCGGAATCCTTGACCCCAGGGTCAAAAAACCTGGAAAATGTGGAATTGGTGTCCGACGACAGAAAACTACGATCAAGGTCATCTATGATGAACATTAGAGGCGTCCGGAAAGTCAACGTATGCTTTTTACGCCCTTCATCGAAAGATAAAAGTGTAAATCGTAGGCTCCCGTAACTTCCTTGTACTAAAAAATAACGTAGAAGATACGTTAGTTATAGGTTGCGCCCATCGGACTCCGTCAGCATTCCCTGCCTACCGTAGCGGTCACCTATACTCGACTATTTGTCCAGAAAGTACAATTCTGCATTCAAAAAGTCCGTACGCAAGTTTTCGGAGAAAGTCCGCAATTTTAAAACTCTTATAATTCTGCCATAATGGATGCAGGAATGGTTCGATGGCCCCGGTACTTTCGCATAGCGTGCTCAACCGGCTTTATCAAGAGAAACTGCTCGTTAAGAAAATATGATGTTAAACGGCGACAGTTTTCCATTTCCTCCAGTGAGTGAAACTTCGAGGCAAGCATTTTGATCAATAACGCACATCACCTGCATCTTCCGTTTCGCTTTCATAGCGAACAACGAAGATCTTCCAAAAAAATCGTGGGTTTTACGAGTTCGAGGTATCGCCCCGGGAGTCCATCGAATAACATCAATATCGAGAAAAACGTCATCTTCTACGTTAGCTAAATCGTCTAGCCATTCATCTGTCACAGCAGCTGGGCCGGGGCTCGGCACCATAACGTTCTCAACGGTACCCTGGCGAGGAAGACGGGCAGCCACCATGCGACGAGCATGCTGATTCGTTTGTTCGGACGTGGCATCGAATGGCACCGCCTGCCAGCGATTAAGCTGACATGGATTCGCAAATCCCGCACTTGACAAAACTGCGAGTGGCGCAGCCCCCGCATTTATTTTGCGTGATCGTATATCACATATTTGCGTACGGTATTATACCGTCAAAATCTCATCAATGCCTTATTAAAAACTATAAATGCGGAAGCCTATAACTCCGTTGATATTTCGAGTTTACAAAATTGGAGAGCTGAACTGTATTCCTCTGGACGAGATCTATCGATTGCAGTTGTCATAATCTTGATATGGCGTTCCGACACGGATCCTTAGGGTTTTTAGTACCCCAATCTGAAATTGTCCAGTATAGCTGACCGCTACGGTATATCTACGATTCCTGATCTGTTCAAGCTGTTCAACATTGTCTACAACGGCAGAAAAGTTCGCGGATCCATTTTTGTTAACGGAATGGGAGGATAACGACAACGATGCTGCTGTTGATCCGTCCTTTCATTTATTCGGGAGTCGCATAACTACGCGCTCAGGCTGCGCCCTCACTTCACAGCTGTTGGATCTGAACGGGCAATCTTCCTGACCACGTTGATGGCGATTCTAGTGTCGATAGTGAGCGGCCAGTCCATGACTTCTTAGACAGGTTCGTTTCAGGGCCGTATCGAAACTTTACCACCAGTCTGGCTTTACTTCGGACGAATGGACAGTAGGGAGCTGTAAAGTCATCTGTCTATCCTAACTCAATAAAATTGCCAGGAATTCGCTGCCATTATGTTTGCAGTCTGTAGAGCAGAGGCTCCTAGCTGCGATCTTGTTTCTTAGAAAAGTAAAACAAGCCTTCGTAGAAATTATTATAGACAGCTGACCAGAAACAATCGTGTCGCGACGATGCTGCTCGTTGGAATTGGTCCCGATTCTCAGCTTGCGAAGATTTTATATTGATAGCAGGATTGATCACCAATACTATGGCCAACGAAATCCAGTGGTTTAATGAAGAAAGGCGACGCGAACAGGCTCGAAAAACACCCTTCTTTTAAGGGTGCATCGGATTCATAGACTGCACGCTTGCCGAAATCTGTCGGCCGTCGAATATGAATGAGCATCTCTCAAGACGTTACTACACGAGGCGTAAAACGATATATGGGTTCAACAATACTATCGCGGTTGACCGTGAAGGGCCTTGGGCGGATAATCTTTATTGCTTCGGGTTATGCAAGATCATATCACGATACCACTATCCTGAAAAAATCGGATTTGTATCGTAAAAGCATCCACAGCGGTTGCGTGATTTCATGCGTGACTGGGTAAATCGCGCATGCATGAAATATTCTTGTCTCCCACCGGTGCGTGTTTGCATGCGCCCGAGATCCCGCAACATGATTTCGTGCGTTGTATTTGGCGCATGAAATCTCGCATGCGTTTAATAAAATTTTCAAATTTTCTTTAGCATTCTCTCTCTATTCAATGGCTTCACATTTCAACTCGAGCGAAGGAAAGCGCCTTTGTGTGGCCTGAACATCTATTACCCTGGATCCCATTACTGGCAATAACCAAAAGAGAGAAGATCTGTGGAACTGGTGCTATTCAGCCCGAACAAGAAGGATACCGCAATCACGAGCAGTTACACACTCGATTCCGGGTGCGTTCAATCACAATATTCATAGAAGTGTCACAAACGAGATTTATAGGCTATACAAACTTCGGTGAATAAATTTATTTCGTCCCTGTTTACTGCTACGTCCGACAAACGTTCTGGATGGAATGACGCAGATTAATATCAGCGCGCCAAAAAGCTTTTTCAGTCAATGGCTAATAATTAATTTCTATTGGATCAATGCTACCTAACACTGCAAAGATTAGAGAAATTCCATACGCTGCCTGCAGTTTCTGAAAAGAAACTTGCGACAGTCGATGAATTGCTTTCACCAGCTAACGATTGCAGCGGATCGGTCGTTACGAAGAGTCCGACCAAGGCCCCCAGGGAAAAAACAGGCCAAACGATTGGCGTTTGCCACTCCTGATAACGAATAACCGCAAGCAAAGCTTGCCAGAGTCTGTGCTCAGACTGAGCTGCTCAAGAATCAGCTGATAAAGACCGGTCAGTTGCTAAACAGATGGCCGAGTGTCGTAGCATGCTCAAGCAATGGCTGAATCCAACATCTAAGGACTCTGACCCTTTGCTGGCCGGTCCCAGAGGAGCTGCTCGACCGTCAGCTTCGAATTGCTCGTAAGCAACAGGTGCTACAGCGCCTAAGTGAGTCTATGCCGCGTTCACAATTTGTGGAATTACCCAATTTTTTTCCTTTGATGAAAGCGGGAGCCCATCTGATCAGGAGAGACTTGATGATGCGCTCATCCGTTCTGTTCTCGAGGAGCCAAACGTAATCTAAGGAGAGCAGATTGCTATGTCAGTAAACGGGGACTCTCGGGAAGTTTAGTGTATGTGTGGACCTGTAGCAACACTTTTCTTCATCTCCAAATCATTCCAAATATACTTGATCAAGCTTGCTGATGCCGCTTCGAGTCAGTTTTGTTTTGGATTTGTCGCAATCTTGAGCTTTGTCTCAATAATGGTGCTGGCAGGTCGCTGCAATTGTCCTCAACTATGAATGGATGCTCCGGTTCATACTGTAGATCTTGCTCAGAATAAAGAGAGTCCAAATCGTTGCCTTAAAATGGTAAAAGATTAGATACGATATGGTCTGCCATATTGAGCAAAATACCCTTTCATAATCTAAGATATGGTTGTGTAAAATCACACAGCAACGGATCACTGTTGCCATAGCAAGTCGATTCCATAGCACACACGGTTTTGTTAAAACATGGAATCGGCGTTGCAGGATCCCAAACGCACGCTCGATATCCTTACGAACACTTTCCTGCTATTTTGCGAAAAGCTTGGACTTTCTTGTCGATGGGTTGTGGACTGTTTTGACGATGCAGGCATGTTCGGTATAAATACCATCTGATAACCAGTAAGCGAACTTAAATCAATCTCCGAATATGTCGTAGATGACTGATGGCGCTCGGTCTTTAATTATGATAGAAATGCGACCTGTAAAATGAAATTAATTAACAATATTCATACGTGAAACAAGGCTAACCGGTACCTGTCAAGAACATTGATTTCCCACTTTCTTTGCCAGATTTAAATTTCCCCTGTCAGGCAGTTGGACAATTTGTCCAGCGCCGACGCATGCAATCCATACTCCCCAAACACCCAGGGAATCCACGGCCTACGTTTTCGTCCAAGATTCGGTCGATGCCGGACTTGGTTTGGTGAAAGAAGAGCAGCTTTGCCATAGATTCGATCAATCGCCAAGCAAAATCGCTTGAGGCTCTCCAGCGCTGTAGATCGACCCATGCAAAATCTGTCTTGAACCTCGACAGCAGATCATCCGCTAGACAGAATTCGCACGCTACTACTACTTTTTGATCAGGTGAGAGCCCCAATCGATTCGTACAATCGCTTTTCTGCCGGAAGTAGTTATCATCGTGGACAACAGCGCTGAGGATATCATCAAATAATGCTATTGGCATTCGATAAATTTCTATTAAATTAGAAGGGCCGAAAACTGGATTCGCTACTCAATAATCTTCTTTTGATAATCTGTCGTAGAGCAATCGAGGTCGTTCTTTGTTGGGGTTTAATTGGCGCAATCATCGCTATCGGATTCCGAGCTGGAAGGAATTATCAATGCAAAGACGGCATGCTATCATTCGATAGCATCTCGAGATACAGTAAATACTCTTCTATGGCAGCTTTGAATCCTCTGATTCCATGGATATAAATTTTTTATTCAAAACGTCCAATCACGCATGACAGATACACAACCCGTTGTGAAAAGCACACAATGCGTTTATTCTATGCGTAAATGGTGCGTTAATTGGTGTAAATCACGCATGAAAATCACGCAACCGCTGTGGATGCTCTAACTGGCGTAGGGCATCACATTGAACGAGGAGAAATATTTCGAAGATCTTTTAGGAGATCATAAGCTTCCATTCTATTCGGGTATCAATTCGTGGGTCTGAACATAGCCTGCATTATCTGAGCCGATATGCTTATCATGCGCCGCGTTGATATACGTGAAGATGGTGGATGTTGGACCAGTGCTCAATGCATTCAACAAACGTCACGCCGGTATGCGTACCCAGGTCGAATGGGGCATCGGAGAGTTGAAGATGTAATAGCGAATTCTTCGATCTGCTTCTCCTATGCGGAAACCAAAATTTCATCTCATTATGGAATGCTGCTGCATATTGACCAATTTTCATCACCGCAGGAGAATCTAATCTCCAGCTGAACGATTTAGGCAACATTGATGGAGGCGCCTTGGGAGTTGGACTCGAGGCAGAGTGAATGAATTATTCATTTTTATTCCCACCCTACATCCACTTAATTCAGCAATTTTGCTTGTTGGAATTCTTCTTCGCTGAGAATGTTGTGGTTTTCTCAGGATCAAAACTTCCAAAGCAGCTCTGTTCAGCATTTCTTTTTTCAAACGCATTTCCAGTTCAGCAGTTTTCTTCATGAGTTCGTGTTTTTCAGACTGCTCTCTGAAAACCTTCAACTGCAAAATTGTTGGTGACAGGGAATTGCTGCAATATTCTCAATTGCTACAGTAGAACGCGACCGGCTCTCTTTTCTCGTCAGATCAGGATCATTTTCTGAATCACCTTCATCACCGACAACGACTCTGTCGCCTTCACTAGCATCATTTTTGATTCGCTTAGGGGAAGGACAGTTAATGAGGTCGTATCCCATCTGATGCATGACTAGACCGGTATGTATCGGATTCTTTTAACCGCTTTAGGACTTCGATATTATGCAGCTCCGGTTTGTTGTCGTTCTCCCCTCTGGAGGTGCTCGTATTCAACGACTTCAGATACCAACTCAGATTGCGTTAAAACTGACGAATCCGCTTGGGATCTTGAACAGGTTGGTTTCCAAAAAAACTCCTCGGTAGCATCTTTCATCACATTTTCCCAAACTTTGCTTGAAATAGATTGCTTAGGACGCTTGCCGGATTTTACATTAGAGATGTGATTGATAGAAATATGATCTGGATGGTTTATTTACTTTTGCAGAATTCGGAAAAATGGATCTGGTTGATTTCACAAGTCATTCCAACAAATTTGATCTAATATCAGCGGAGCGAGATTTAACAGCACTTGGGGGCAGTTCCACACAATCGTTATCGGTTTCAGACATTGCAGCAGGCATACAGTCCAGCGGCTTTTGCTTGTCGGTCCAAACTCGGTGAGGATCTTTCAGCCTCTTGTTCATCCATTCGCTAAGGTATCTATATCCATCCGTCTTGGTCAATTTCCGATCCGCGCGCATCGACTTTCCTTTAACAGCAGGGCCAACTTGAAGTTGCCTTCAATTTAATAAACTCATCCATCAGCAGGTATTCGGCAGTTGTTGTGCGCCTTCGAGTAGTTCATTTCCTGGAATTGGCAGTTTGCTTTGACAAACTTGAACTCATTATGACCAAATTTGCAATCGTTGATATTAAAAAGAAACAGTAGGGCAATTTCAGAATGCGTACAGATACAGTAATGAATTAACGATGCAAACCAGCCATGCATTTATATCTTGGCCAGCCACATCGGATGCTCCAGACGGTCGGTCAGTGACTCAAGCATTACCAAACTTGATATTTATATACTATTAGTCACAAATACTGGGAATTAAACTGACTGTTCGCTGTTTATTACAGGCCAGGCGAAAGATATGCGATCTGAAAGGTTACTCTGTAACCTTCGCCTGGCGGGACGTCAAATGTGTGAAGACTCCAAAACCTGACCGTCTCGACTAGCATTAGGGTTAGGGTTCTCCACGTTAGATCCCAACTATTTGTTAGCGCGAGTCGATCTCCGGCTCACGCTCTTGCTCTTATTCCTAGACATTATATGCTATACGCGATCGTGCGTTTTGTAGCAAAATCGTATACGATAATTTTCAGATAAAGGAGTGAGTTGTATTGATTCACAAAACTTCATCACATAGGTCGTCGTGATTCATGCCTGCTCATCCATGGAGAAGTCAGCAAGCGCCCGTTGTCGCATCAGAATCTGCAACAAAATGCTTGAAAGCAACGTGTATTCTGCAGTCCTCGTGTCGAATGCCATCATCACGACAGCTACACGCGCTGTCGATGCTGGATAAAACCGCCAAGCGATGGGCCAGCGTGGCAGCAATGGTGATTAACTTCACCGGGTTCAGAGCAGCAATTAGGCAGGATTACCTAAACGACTGATGTCACAGATGAAGCTGATGATTTGAGGCAGAAACATGTTAAAAAATAACGAGAAAACGACGAACCGTGTTGCTGGGTGGGTTGTGCGCTTTCAAGCTCTTGAAAATTTCTACGCAACATCACCTTTGGTACCCCCTAATAAGACTTTATTGAAAGAACGGGCAGCTTGATCCTTTGCGATGATCCGCTGCCTCAACGCCATTTTCCCGGCATAAATTAAAATTTTGCTGAGTCGAGGTCGATTGTTTTGGGATAGCGTTGACCAATTTCTATAATCAGTTGTCGACGGCCTTCCCCGTTTTTGAGCTTTGGTTCTTGGCGCTCTCACAACAGCCGTATCGTGAGTGGAACTATGTCCGTTTCGAAGATCGCGGTCGTTGGCGCTAGCACATCACAGAACCCTGGTAACGTTTGTTGATAAGCCAGACGATACTCCAGTTCCCAAATATTCTTGACAAAATCGCTATATGCGCGCCACTCCTGACTCAGTTTTTCAATTATTTTCAATGATTCAGATTCTTGCCGTTCAAACCGAACTGATGAAGTGCTGAAGAAATTGCTGCAGGCTAATTTTTGCAGTGAAATGTTTGGATGAATGAGCCTTGCACACTTCCTCCAATGTCAGGATTCAGCTTCTGAATGAAGGTCAATGCACTTGAGAGCTGGCGTACCTGTTTTCGCACGACTGTAGTTGTCGTTGCAGTTTTTCAGCTGACTGGATGTACTAAATTGCAGAATTCATATCATTGATGAAAGGATCACTGAGATGTCCCTGAGAAGGAACGGCCTGTTCAGACTGGAGAGCTACGTCAGCATGTCCGTCCGACCTTCTCGACATCTCGCTGCAATTGTTAGCCCTTGATGAGGTCATGCTCACTATCGACACTTCAGGTAATCAGGCGCTAGTGTCAAGTGAAAATTCAGATTATAGGTCAGTGCAGGATGCATCACCAAGTGTCCTGCAGTTTGTCAGTCAAAAGCTGCCCCGTTATGCCGACGCCCACGGCACAACCTGTTGGCTGCAGCCAAGTTCCCGGCGCGATCGTCAACCTTAACACTTCCGCCCGATTGGCCGGAGAGTTCTCCCAATGATAAAAACTTGCCGGTCTAGCGCAAAAACGCCTTCGTCGGAGCAGCTTGTGTGAATACGTCCTGTAGCAATCGGCACGATCTACGATCAGATTACAAAGGAACGAAGGTGAAATCCCAATGAATATGTATTTCAATCATAGAGACGTCCGGGACCCAAAGGCCGTCACAGTGTCCGAAGGACTCCGTCTTAGCGCAGCTTCGTCGTATCTTGAAAACTTGCAAAATATTATTGTATTTTTTTCTAATGAAGTAATAAAAAGTACCGTAATAATGAAGTAATAAAAAGTACCGTAATAATTTGCTATAGTCCGCGGTCATGTCATCAGTTGGACAGTATTCCAACCGTATCGCTCCTTCCAGAATTTTGTCTCTAGTAAAATGATATTGAACCTCAATATGCTTGGAGAGCTTTGATATTCGCTCGTTACTCGCCAAAGCGATTGTAAATTGATTGTCCTAGAAGACAACTGTGACAGCCTTTTGCTCACATTCTAAACGCAGCCAAACCGCCTCCCTGGTGGCTGCTCATAATGAAGTGAACTCGGCCACCGCAGTGGAGTGGGCTGCCAGCTGCGCATTCTTGTCGTCGGTTTGCCCATGAGAGAGGCCCGCCTCCATAGAGTAAGATGAAGCCCGCGACCGGCGCGTTACCATGCAGCAGGCAAAATCGGCGCCGGCGTACCCCATCAGGTTGCTCTTGCCGCTCCCACCGAACTCGATGCCAACATCGGTAGTCGCCTGTAAGTAGCGGAACAACCGCTTCACAGCTTGGACATGTTGCTGACCAGGATTTCTAGCACATATTTTTTGAAGTTAGTCCAACACCATGTGCCATGTCTGGTCTCGATCACATCACCTGATACATAAGCGAAAAAACCGCTTGAGGATACGGGTAGTCCACCGCCGGTTCTCTCAGCCACCTCTAACATTGCCCCAATCGCAACAAGACTCGCGATCGGACGACTATCGGCCATGACAATGCGCTCCATTGATTATTCTTGATCGATTTCTTTCTACCTTCAGGACCAGCACGTAGCTCACGTCTCTCAAAGACCGTTTTAAATCATGACCTTGATTCGTCGATCGAGATGCAATAACCAGATCGTCTCATATATCGCCACAAAAACAAGGTTACCGCCTTTCGCGCGTATGAGCACGGGTCGTGTCCAGAATTGATGAAATGGATGCGCTTTAGCTTCGAATCAATCAACTTCCACCAAAGGCGGCCCTCCTGCTTAAGGTCATAGATGCAGACCAGTTCGTATCCGTCCTCATTCTTCTGCTTGAATCCCCCAGGCTGCTCGAGGTACGTCTCCTCTTCCAGATGCCCATACAAACACCGTTGAGTCCACGTCCAGCTGCTTAATTTCCATATCTTCCTGGGAAGCCACTGGCAGCATTGCTCGCAATGAAGTCAGAGAGCCAGCCGGCGACGTCGGCTTCGTGTAATCGATTCCGGATCGCGTTGTGACCCGCGCCACATAACTTGCCTTATATCGCTGTATGGAATGCCCCCGAAGCGTCCGTTTTTGGCTTTAAAGCACCATTTCCCGCTGATGGCTGTTCTCCCAGCACGGGAACTAAATCCCACGTCTTGTTTTTCGTGAAAGACGAGAATCTGTCTCGGCAGGTTCTTCAGCCTTCGTCGTTAAGGACTATTCATCCATGAACCTAACTGGTCGCCGCCTTGTCCTCTTCCCTGCCGCTTCATCAGGTGCAGATCGTTCAACTCTCTCAATCCTCAATTCAGCTGGTCGTCAAACGTTGTTAACAACTTATCGTCATTCGTATTGTCACTTATATTCTGTTTCATCCCCTTCTTTAGATCATCCCTAGGTCCATTTCGTTGTTCGTCCGGTCGCAATCGGAACCGGTGTCACATCACTTGACGATCCTATCGTAATCTTGCCAATAACCGCTCCCCGAGAGATGAATCGCTGATTAGTGCAGAGGCGCTTAAAGACTCCTGCTTTTGCACCTTCTGAGTATCCTAGAAAGATGCAGTCTTGAGATTTCTCATCTAGCATTCGTCTCAGAGTATCAGGTACGTGAACTTGTGGTTTGGCCCGACCAGACGAAGCTTAATGAGGTCAGGCTTCTTCTCCCATAGCATATCGAACGGCTAAGCCATGTCTTGGTTGCTGGCCGTCGGCGTCCTGTTCCTGATATACGCCGCCAGGGTTGCGTCGTACTGCCAATATTCATGAGGTGTCCGGCGTCGATCAGTAAGCAGAGCGACATCTCCATTTCTCGTTCGATTCAACCTTGCAGCACGTTCACTCTGCTGCGGTGTCCGTGGTGCCGACCGCTCCCACTTGATCCCGTTCTTTTTCAGGTACTCCTGCCCCTGACTGTTCAATTACTCACCAACACCATCGGTCAACAGTCGCTAGATCTTCAGCTCGCGTTGACGCTCGAAAGCTGCCTGAAATGCCTTGAGCGCCATCGGCTGCTGCGGCTTTTCCTTTAAGAAGCTCAGGTGAATCCATCCTTTGAAGGCGTCGAGCTAAGTGACCGTTGATATATTCCCTTGCAGTAATCGAGTCCTCATTTGTCCGCGTAAGTCTCTATGGATGAAATCACATATTTTCCTTGTTTTTGCTCGTCTCTTTCTTGGGTATCGGTTCTCTTGTCATTTTCGCTTTCATGCATGTTTGACATGACTTGTCAGGAATGCTTTGTTGGTGCTAGCTCTTGATCGAGGGCAAAATCCTGGATTTGCTCATCATGATGATTGTCTCAAGATTTGTGTGCCCCTAAGCTGGTAAAAGTCGATAATGTCACTTTCTTGCACTTCTGTTGCGGTCGCCGCTATTACTCGAAATTCACCTCCATATATGCCAGCAGTCAGTGCAACTCGGCCATTCTTCATTAGCCTGCATAGGCCGTTCTCCATCACGAGCTTGGCTCCGGACATAGCTGACGAAGCCGCCACGGAACGACGGAGAACAGGTTCTCTTGGAGTCCGGGAACAAAAATTACGTTCGAAAATCTCACGTCCGTTGGGATCAGGGCTTTTCCCTTGTGAGGTCAGGGCTTGTCCCTTGTGAGTTGCCTGCAACCGCGTTCCGTCGCCCAAAACAGGCCCTGTGAATTGGCCTAAAAATGGCTTACGGCTGCCTAATCTCCGTGGGACGCAATTTTCTGCTATCAATGGCTTAAAATGTCCAAATTTTGCCATAATGGCCTTATAGGCCAAATGCTCAGAGCATATGACAATCATAACCCTAACCCCACTGCTAACCGAATCGAATTTGCATCCTCTCTTGGGTTGCGCCAAGGTCCAATTGAGTTACAGTTTTCTTCAAAGTCAACTGGCAGAATCACACACGTTACTACGTAGTAGTGGTGCGCTGCTGGGTAGGTTTTGAAGCATAACACCAACCAGTCTGCTGCTCATTCTCAGAACGACTGTTACATCACACCTTCTACTCAAAGAAATACTGTAGGCGCTGTGACTCCGATTGTTTTCTTTCTTTGGATTCAATAAAAGTGATAAACTTTGACCTTGAAGTTAAAACGATCAGAAAGGCGAATCAAATGCTAATTTGTTTGATGCGGTTGATTATTGCAATGATTTTTGTATTTTTAACCAGAAAGAAGAGTGCCAATATCAGCACATACTCAATTCTGTGCATAGGCCAAGTACTCCGTAGAATCAGATTCTCTGCGCAATGTCCGCATCAGATGAGATTGAGACCGCTCAGGTAAATTCAGAGTAGACTTCAATAGTTTAGGAAAACGTGGTGGAAACTGCAACAACTTCGAACAAAGCTTTCCGAACACATCGTTATATCGACCATGATGGATACAGATATGTTTTTTCAAGGGCAGCAAAAGGAATCGCATAGGTAGACCTTTTTCGAAAACTCGATTTTTCCCACAGGGTTTGCGGGTGTGGTTTTACTGGTGATTCTAACTTGAACGATGCACGATACTTTACAAAAATTACTCCCTTCTCTCTCAAAATTTGTCTTGGGGGAGGTAGTGTATGGGAATTATAAAAATAGATGAATTTCTCCCTGTTATGATTGGACTTGGACACATCCCTGGATCAATGGTGCTGAACAGCAAGGCGCGATCCCTGTGATTCTAATTCAACAGTTTATGAATACAGATTTATTTTATCGTTTTTTAAAGATCACACGCTTTTCTGACTCCGCAATTTTCACATCACAGTCGGGCATTTTTATTTTCCACGTAGAAAAATAAAGTGCGTCTCTATGGTGCATTCTGACTGTGCCCCTTACAAATATAAACCCATAAACTCCGTTGATATTTCGAAATTTTCCAATCGAGGGCCGTTGTTTTATTCCTTCCGTCGAGATCCATCGAATAACAGCATTAATTTGGTCCAGAACTTAGGCTGTGCCGAGCAGATGCTGATAATCCACTGCCCATACTAATTTATGACAGTCTAGATGTCCGTGACGGTACTATCGATGTTATTTTATTGGATGCTCCAGCCATCGCTTTAATCTTGGAATGAAAAGAATGCTTGTAGCTTATCAAGACATTTTTGAGGATATCCAAGGAATTATGCTGCAGACAACATCTTTGCTCGACAAGTCTATTCCCATTTGACTAATGTAGTTGAAAATGGTCGGCAGCAGAAGCACGCTATCTATCTGTCTGATAGAGAGAGAGAGAGAGAAGACGCAAAAACGATGAACGTGTGGTGCTTCAATGAGTCAAAGACACAGAATGTTATGCGGAATGAGACCTTCCGTGTGTACTCGACAATTAGAATAAATATGAAAGATGAAGAGTCAAAGGAGCAATGACATCAAAATGGTAGACGCTACAAACTAGAGTGTCTTGTCCGCGGACAAGACAATGCGGGATGACCATGTCAGGAGGTCGCTACCAGTCGTGAGCGACCACGGCGTGAAACCGGTCGCGTACCGCCCAGACCATGACTTTAAGAGACCGCGCCATGCTTTCGGGACACGACAAGACGTCCGATCTCCTACGGAGGGCGCAGCTGGAAGCATTTTAGACACGCATCAAGCAGCGGCCCCGTGTCATTCTACTTGATAACAATGATAGGAATAACATGAACTTATTCCTCGTCCTCACGCAGGAATAATTCCTCCCCTACTTTGCGTACCTAGGGATTAATCTCCAATGATCTCTGACAGGAATAGACTTTTCCCACCCGGGAATAAGAATTATTGCTTGAGGGAATTTATATTCGGCAGCCCCTGGCCAGAATTACCATAATTAAGATTCTTATGGCATCCCGCTGAACTTAATTATGGCAAATTTGCAAGATCTCTAATAGCATCCACGCCGCGCATTTTTATTCTCCGATCTAAGCTATATTAGCAATAGAATAGCAAAAATTTGCCACACCGCGCAGTTCTATTCCATTATCTAAATTTGATCGATGTTATCTTGCCCTCTTTCGCGGCTATTTAGCAACAGATCTATTTATGCAAGATCGATCAAAATGATCAATTCATCGGAAATGTGGTGGAAATATAATATCATTTTTCTGAACTCAACTGAATTTCGTCATGGAACGTAATTTGGGATGGACGCAAATTGAAAATGATTGTCTTGCCAAGGCGTGGCTAGATGTATCCCAGGACTCAATCACTGGCACTTCCCAGACCCTGTCTGTTTTCTGGGAAAAGTTCTGTTGGTCTTTAACTAGCTTCGAGATGAAGAAGCAAAGGGCAATCTGGAACGAAAATGGTCAGCCCAGAAAACCAGATGGGATAACATCAAGAGAGATGTCAGCAAATTCTGTGGCCTGTACAGCAAGGTGAAAGCACTGAAAAAGTCTGGATGGAGTGATGACATGTACCGGAATAAATCTCTAGAGCTATGGAAGCGTCTAGAATACTTAGGGCAAGGCCTTCGATCCTGAAAAACTCCCCGAAGTGGTTCTCGACATTCCGAATGCTTGCAGTACATCAAAACGCAAAAGCACCCAAAATCTGCTTCCCGCACCCGCACAGAACCATCACCAACTGGGATATCTACGAACAGCCCAAAGAACGACCCCCTGCGGAAGGCAATAAGTATGCGAAAAATAGGAAGAAATCCCAGCTGGCTGGCGACGGAATGGGAGGTCTCTTTTCACAGCAGGTGGTTCTGAGTCGTGAGTTCATTGAAGTGACAAAAAAACGAGTTGCCATTATGGAGGACCAGCGCAACATGTCTTTATTTGCAATGCGTCCTGATTCGGAAGAAACAGCTTCAAACTTATCTCGGCCGAGATTCTTCGGAACTTGCAATCCATGTCTTCATCCACGTCTTCAATTGTGATAGTGCCCCACACCCAAGCCCACGTCGATCACTGATGAACTCCTGTTGCCTCTCGGCAGTGGGGAAGAACCTTCACCACCTGAGACGCCGGTTGTCGCGGTTGCAGTTAATGAATCAGTCGAAACTGAGGTCGAAACCGGGCGTGCTCATGAAGACGATCATAATCATTGTTCGTCTCCCACGGTTGCTGCAAGTCCCACGCTCGATCATATGTTCTCACCTCTTTCACCATCTACTTTCCTGCAGACCCAGAAATTGATGCTTTGATGTCCATTTTATGAAGAAATAAATTGATAGCTCTACAATCTACTCATCACCATAATTGTTCCATACATGGTCAATCAATCGTGTCGTGGTCGATAATAAAGCTGGCGATCTTGCATTCTCGCCATGTTGTTAGCCAGCTCTCCCATAAAAATGTCTTCTCTGTCAACACGAGGTAGGACATCAAATTCTTCTAGACTTTCAAACAAAAATCGTGAGTAGACTGCCGTCGTACCATTCGTCCTCAATGATCATATTTTCCAAGATTATACAGGCAGTCAGAACTGTATGCATGGCGTTTCGATCCCAGAGTTTACAAGGAAGAGCTAAGTTTCGAAAACGCTGCTGCAATACACCAAAACAGTTCTATATCTTTGCATAGATCTTCTGTAAATCCGCCAGCAGACGTTTCTTCCGTCCGACCGGTTGAGATATCGTTTTCACGAAAACCGGCCAATCTGGATAAATGCCATCGGCAAGATATCCCTGACGGTACTCATTGCCATTGATTGTGAAACTGATTGCAGAAGACTCTCCTCGAAGAAGATCATGGAACAGAGGTGATCGGTCAAGGACGTTCAGATCATTTTTTGAACCGGCCATCCCAAAAAAGGAGTGCCATACCCTTAAACGGTAGCCACAAACTGCTTCCAGGACCACAGTTAGAGCTCCGTTTTTGGCTTGAAATGCTCCTTTCCATGCATATGGACAGTTTTTCCACTTCCAATGCATACAGTCGATAGAACCTAGCATTCCTGGGAAGCCGCGCCTGGCGTTCTTGTTTAGAATCTGCTTACAATCATCGGTGTTTGGTTTTCGAAGATAGGTTTCATGATAAAGGTCAATTATTGAACCGCAAAAGCGTTTCAAAGTATGCAGGACTGTAGTCTCGCCCATAAGAATAAGTTCGTCAAGCTGATCGGCTAATGTTCAATAGGCTCGGAACCGCAATGCACATGTGACTTTGTGTTTCGGCGTACACCCTGGGAGCCCTAAAGCATCTACTTTCTGCTGGAAATAGTCATAATTGGCAGAAAGATCATAAAAAATTCTATCAAAACGATCGCGCTGCATTCTAAAACGAAGGCAGAACTTCTCCAGTGAATAGGTAGAGCGAAAAGCTCAGTATTCACGCTCACGTCGTTCAGCATAGAAACCCTTGTCCCTTTCGATGTTGGCATCGCGCTGTTTGCCAGCATTCTTCGAGTATTCATAGTTAGCGTTGAGATTCGCCTGCATTATATTGGTAAAAAAGAATTCATCTTCGTCAGTATCGTCCATCTATTGCTGGAACAATTCGTCAGCAGGCGACATTGCTAGCAATGTTTGAAGACGCCAATTTATTACGTTACCTACAGGATAGAACTGCGGATAGCTACGGTCGCGATTTGAAAATCGTGTTCTATTTTATTACAACCAGTCTATTTCGGCACTATTTGAGAATAGATTCGGTAAAATAAAAATGCGCGCCGTGGATGCTCTAAGTTTTGTCACAGTTTAATTAAAAGATCATACTGTTTTGACTGGATAAAGCCTTCAAGGGTCAGATTTGTCTAGCCTTGCGTTTCAGTTTGAGTTTTTTCCCAATTAAAAATTAAAAACCAGATTCTACCGATGTCCTGTTTGCGAAAGCTGTGGCCAATCCCCATGCGAATGATACCAACTACTTGAACTGATCTTGCATGCCACCCCAAGCATCGTTGAAAATCGTGGACTGGTTATGCTTAATGATTGCTTTTGTTTAACCACGAGTCTAATGAATTGTAACCGGCCAACATTTGCTGATGGTCCTTTTCGATATGGTCGATATCAGATTTAACGATCATTGTTTTTGCTTTAATCAGGTCGCGGACGAAGCCGATTCTGACGGCCACGTGTTTCGTTCGAGCAGGAGTCTTCTTTCCTGTGACCAATGCGAAGTAACTTTCGTTTTCCGCGTAGATCAATGTCGGTCTTGTGATGTCGATCAGGCCGATATTGCTCAGAAGTTTTCGAGTCCCCACCAACTCCCTTGCTGCGTCGGCGTTCATTTCATTCTCGGTGGTGGAGAGAGAAGTAATCAGTTTGGCGATTCTACTTCCAGCTAATCGGGCTGTTGGTCATGTGCACGAACCCGGTCGTTGATCGCGCGTCAGCCTTGCTACATGCGAAGTCGGCGTCTGCATAACCGATGAGGTCATACTTTTTCGCCTTCCTGAACACAATACCCATGTTAATTGTGCCCTTCAGGTACCTCAGAATGCGTTTCAAGTTAGAGACAGAGGCGGATGTGGGATCTGAGATGAGTCTCGCCACGTAGCTTACTGCTTGTGGGATGTCTGGTCTTGTGCTGTTTGATAGGTAGATTAAGCTTTCGACGGCTTCCCTGTATTGGACAACCGGTGTCCGTGATCTCGATACGGACGTCCAATTGTTGCTCCTTAATCGACGGTGTCTTGACGACGTTAGCGTCCAGCATGCGAAGTCGCTCCAGAACTTGTACAAAGTAGGCACTTTGCGTGATATGGACTGCCCCTTCGCTATCCTTGGTGACCTTCCACCGAATATGTGATGGATGTAGCCTAAAGTCTTGACACGAAGTTGTTTGAAGATGCGTTCCTCGAAATCCAGAAGCGCCTGCTGAGACCGCGATGAGACGATGATGTCGTCAACGTAGATTGCGAGTAGGATTGGGTGCTGTGATGTCCACGATTAACGAAGAGATAATCGTCGAATATAGGTTTGCTGAAGCCAAGATTAGTGAATAGTCTCGTGACGTGGCTGTACCATGGTAGTCCTGCTTGCTTTTGGCCATAGATGGCTTTGTTGAGGCGACAGACCACCGGCTCATCCTGACAGCTGTTAGTCTCGAACCATTTGGGCTGGGATATGCAGATCTAAGCGTCGAGGCTCTTGTTGAGGTAAGCACTGTCGACGTCAAGCTGTTTAACGAGCCCATCTTGAGTGTGTAGGCTGATTAGTGTCCGTTTCGTCGTCAGGCTCCATCGTAGACAGCTGCCGATACTTGATAATGTTATGTGTTGGAACAGAACCTGAATCAGTAGAGCGCAGCCTTTCGTCACCTCCGTGACCGCGCAATAAAACACCTCCCTTGCTCTAGTTCTCATATTCCGAGTCCTCACTCTCTCCCTCTCCCTGATAAAACTAAGAGATTAAGAGTCCCATCTAGCTCCCGGCCAACGAGCGTGGCAAGTCAAAAGCATGAGCAACGATCAACTCGAACGCGCTCTTGTCCCAATATTTAACGGAACAAACTTCCAACAATGGCGTCATCGCATGGCCAACCTTCTCATCGAAAAGGACCTCGATGTGATAACTGGCATTGAATCTACATTAATGCCGACAGAGACTGCACCGACAATAACCGAGACACTGGCGAGGCAAGATCGCAAAGCTCGCGCGGCAATCCAGCATAGAGTGGATGACACAGTCTTAACAATCATTGAGAACTGCCCAACCGCTCGTTCAACATGGCGTCTGCTTCACGCCACATTCCAAAGAACGACCACGGCAGCCATGGTCGCAGCCCTGAAAGATGCAGTCAGTGTCAAAAAGGGAAGCAATAACATGCAGACCTACATCGCAGATGTACAATGCAAATGCCGAACATTAGTTAACTCTGGCATGACCCTAGAATCTTTGCCTGTTGCCATACTATTAGCAAACGTAAAAGACGAATATCCTGAAGTAATATTAGCATTAGATGTTCTTGACAAAGTCACGATCGAGAAAGCAGCTACCATGCTCCTAAACGCAGAAACTTCTCAACAATACACCATAAGCCCCCAACCAATCCCGGCATCCATAGCTCAAGAGTTGCAAGCGCTTCGTATGAATGTTGAGGGACTCAAACGTGACAAAAATCAACATAAACATTTCCAAGGAAAGCCATGTTCTCTTCATGGTCCAGCATCGACGCATACAGATGAGCAGTGTCGTCAACAAAACGGAAATAAAGGACCGTTATCATTGTATTCTGTTTCTGCGCTGTCATTATCTGAAGAAAAAGATACGTGTTTTATCTTGATTCGGGCGTAGGACAACATATGGACTACAATGGATCCGCCATGTCCAACTACGTTGAGAAAAAAGGCCCAAATGTCCAACTAGGAGACAACAGCTCCATTACTTCTGAAGGTTTTGGCACAAGCCATGTCGAACTGGGAGAGGTATCGGCGTCCTCAATAAAGTTCTTCACGTGAACGTGCTTGGAAAGAAATTAATCTCTGTTGGACAAAGCACAAGCTCTGGGGTCAAGTTCTGGTTCAATGGAGACACTTCTACAGTCTATGAGGACAAAGATTGTAAAGAGCCCACAGGAAATGTTCTCACTGTAGTCCACAAAACATCTGACAATTTGTACTCAATTCACAGCGTTAGCCCTCAAACTGTTCCAGCGATTCCTGCAAATTTTGCACAACGAGGTACAACTGCGGATTGGGATACCTGGCATGAACGTACTGGTCACCTGAACAACAAAGTCATGGAGCGATTATGCACCAGTCTCGCTAATGGAATGAATGTTAAAGGAAAGCACCAATCCTCCAGGAATGTTTGCGAGCCTTGCATACTTGCCAAGATGACCAGAGCCACTTTCTCCCCAAGCACGACGACGACAACAAGGCCAGGACAGCTCGTGTTCACCGATCTGGCTGGACCATTTCGTGTCCCTGGGCTTGTGTCGTCAGCTCTCTATTTCGTCACTTACCTAGACCATTTCACTCGTATGCCCAAAGCTTAGCTCCTCAAAACGAAATGTCAACAGCTTGAAGCATTAAAACTCTACAACAACGAGATGTTCAGTACAACTGGCAACAAAATTGCTAGTCTGGAATCATTACAGAGCGACAACGGAGGGGAATATCTTCCAAAGGCTTGCCAAGAATATTATCAGCAAGAAGGAATCCATCACCAAACCATTGTCGCCTACAATCCTGAATCGAACAATGCTCCCGAACAGCTGAATCGCTCAATTCTGGACTTGCGGAAAGTCTTCGGATCAAGGCAAAATTAGGCCCCGAATTCTGGCCCTTCAGCGTGGGAACCGCCCTATATCTCCTGGCGCGTCGTCCTCATTCGGCGCTCCCCCATCACATGACGCCGTTTGAATCATGGACAGGACGGAAGCCAAGCATTGCCCATCTTCGCGTTTTCGGATGCGATGCTTGGATTCATGTCCCACAACAGCTCCGTAGAAAACTCGATCCCCGAGCCAAGCGCGCCATATTTATTGGTTATGCTAATAATCAAAAGGCTTACAATCTCTTCGATCCAGTAACAGGCCGTATTTGATCGAGCCGAGATGCTGTCTTTGATGAAACATCGTTCACATTTAGAAAACCTGGTGCTGCTATCGAATCTCAACCTGCACCACATCTGTCCAATACCGATGGAGCCTACCCATACATTGCTGAAAACGTCGGTCCAGGCAATAAGATTGAATAATCACCAGAGCCCGAAAACCTCCCCTATGTCAATACACCGGACGAGGCCAGATACTATAGCTCTCAAGACGACGACAGCGAAACTCCCTACCAATCCGAACCTGTCACATCGCCCTGCACAAACGATGATGAAAATTCCATTTCTCATGTCGCCCTCGAAACCAATGCATTAGAACACATCGAGCGTCGACACTCTGTTCGCACCCGGCCACCGATCGCCCGCTACATACCCGGTAAGAAGGCTCTAACCGCTCATCCATCTCAGGATCGTTACCCGAGACCGCATCTCGAAGGACTGTCAGCATCGGATATTCCCATTCCCAGCTCCCTCAGGGCGTGTGTCAATATTTGCAGAATATTTCCAGAAAAAGACCCTTATTTTATTATATATATAAACGGCCCTATATTCAGGACGACTCCGCCACGGACTCAAATGGACTCCGTGACGGAATAACCGGACTGGAAATGGAAGCTCGAATACAGAATTCATTTTAGCCCCAAATCACCAAGATCTGAACCCGTAGATCTGCTACAAAGACGTCTTATCTAGCAACGATGACTGTGAGGATTACTGAAGAAGAATCGCAGAACCACGTGGACGACATGTCAGTCGAATACGAAGAAGATGATCACCGCAGTGATGCGGTGAATGAAGAAGCCGAAGATGAAACTGCGACAGATGAAGCCGGTGACGACAATGACGAGTCTTCCGAAGCATCAATGGGGACGGCGGAGGCCATCGCCAATGGTGCATTCTCCAATGCTGACATTGTTCGGCAGCAGAGCATGCACCGGGAAGATCCAGAAGAGGTAGCTGACCGTCGTGGTAACAGCTATCGTGGGGATGGGCAGCGCAGCGCGGCCTCTGGCGGCCTCGCCGTTCTGGAAACCAATCGGGCGCCGATCCTGAAGATCCCCGACCGGAACCGTATGTTGAAGTTTCGGAAAGATCGAGAGCGCTACCTACGCGTTTTTCGAGAGGCTGAGTTCCGGGGAGTAACCCCACGCTCGTTGGTATGCTGCATTGAACCGTCGATGTTAAAGTTTATTTGTGAAAATTAGCTTGAAATATCAGTCGAAGATGTGACGGATCAGGATATCGAAGGTTGGATGGACGGTTTTCTGGCCTCCGACCTTTCCAACGATGCGCTCATGGACAAGAAGCTGAAGGCCGTTAAGATGGACCCCCGCATCACACCTCCCAGTGGTCGAGTGATGGCTATGATGATCCGTTTCGATCAGATTGTCCAAGAAAACGGATGGGGTGACGTCTTCAAAGAAGAAGGGAAGAAGCGGAAGGTAAAATATTAACTGAACGCTGTTGAACCTGTAGGTCTTAAGAAGATTATGGAGACCGCGGTAAAAAGAGCGCCGAAGCTGTGATCGCGGCCTCAGGCGTTCGGCATAATCCCTGAGATGAAGGCCAAGAGCCATGAGGAGACCGCAACAGCGCTGAAGGCGGTTAGCGAAAGGAAGACCACGGGAAAGAAGCGCTCCCGTGAACAACAGGTAACTGTTAATCCGAAGAAACCCCAGAAGGAGAAGAAACCGAAGAGTAGAGAAATCGAAGAAAACTGTACGCTGGAATGTTTCAGCTGTCACAAAATTGGGCATCCGGCCTTTCTGTGCCCAACCCATCCCTTGACTAAAGCGGAAATTCGCGCACTTTTGATGGAGAAAGAAAATAATTCAAGAAGAAACATTCAAAGTATCCATTGGTATGCCGAATTGGGAGAAGGGTAGATGACAAACAAATAGATGTTAGGATCTGTGAAGGTTTATACGTACCAGTTATCCTAGATAGTGGCGCCACGGCGGTGTCTCTAATACCAAAAATAAGAGCCGATCGTGCTATGAAAATTGACCCTACCATAGAGAAGATACAGCTCGCAGAGCCCGTGCGGTTACGTCTGGGAGATAATGTTACAGAGGTAGTCGTCACGGACGCCGTAACTCTAGACATTAGACTACGGACATGTGCGGGTGAAGTCGTATCACGCCGACGGAAGTGCCTGATATGGGATGTATCCAGTGACGAAATCATACTGGGGAGCGACCTGCTTGAAGAACTGGGAATAGAGCCAAAAACTGCGCTCGACGCACTGATTTGGCTGAAGAATGTCACAAACGAAGCTAATGGCACCCAGAGAACCGATGAAGAATCGCCAAACATTGATATCGAAGAAGGGAGTGACCAGGAAGAGGGCGCAGTAATTGGGTCCGTGGACCAAACGGAGGTGCGGTCCGAAACTGAAGCAATGCTGAAGAGAGCAGAAGAAAATGGTGTCCCCAAAGAATGGCGAAATAAACTGAAGAATATATTATACAAATTTGAAAAAGCATGGCAGGTGGAGTTAGGGCCAGAACCGCCAGCAAAGGTCACCCCTTTCGTGACTCAGCTGAAGCCCAATTCACAACCTTACAAATGCCCGGCAAGAAAATACAAACCAGAAGAAAGCGAATCCTACAGAAATTCGTAGAAGAATTGATGAAATATGGACGGGTCTATGAAAATCAAAATTCAAAGTGGGCCTCTCCTGTAGTTGTAGTGAAGAAAGGTGACGGTGGAAAAAGAATGTGCGTCGATCCGAGAGCAGTCAACGCGATCAGCTAGAGCACAGCGTGGCCTATGCCATTTTTAGAATCCATAGTCAACCATTTAGCGGGATCCAGGCACTGGTTCAAGCTGGATGCATTCAAAGGATTCTGGATGATGCCGCTAGCAGAAGATTGTCAAGAAATGCTCTCATTTATGACAGATAATGGCGTGTATACGCCTAGAAGGTCAATTCAGGGCGCTTTAAATTCAGCGATCCAGTTCCAGGCAAGAATGGCTGGAGTCTTTAAAAGCCTCCTTAATCAAGCCTTGATTATATGGATTGATGACCTGCTGGGACATGCGAAGACATTAGATGACTGGTTCCAGTATCTTGAGAAGACATTACAATTGGCCGTAGAAAGTAACATAAAGTTTAACGTGAAGAAGTGTGAACTCTACAGTAGGTCGGCCAAATTCTGTGGACGAATATTCTCTCCGGATGGCGTAACCTACGACCCGGAAAGGATTGAGACCCTGCTAGCAATACCGCAGCCCAAAACTGCGCGAGACCTGCAGCAATTTCTCATGGCTACTCAGTGGATGAGCCGATCGATTCCAGAATATAATAAGACAGTTTGATGCTTACAAGATATATTTGAAGAATCAATGAAGAACCAGCCCGCACGAACAAAAAGCGTATCGAGACAAGTTCGCTTATCGAAGTATGGCTGGGGCCCGCAGCATGCGCTGGCTTTCGAGAAGCTGAAGACCGCGATCGCATATCGTACAAAGCTTTCATTCCCAAGAGATGATATGATTCAGTGTATGTTCACTGATGCGAATGAATATAATACATCTGGAATGGTTACACAAATTCCGATTGAAGGTTCAGAAAACCCAATTGGACTACAGAGACATGAACCGCTAGGGTTCGTGGGACATCGGTTTAACGGGTCGGAACTAAACTGGACAGTTGCCGAAAAAGAAGGATTTGCCATAAAAGATACAATGCAAAAGCTTGATTATCTATTGCAATTGAAGAAACCATTTAAACTTTTCTGCGATCATAAAAATTTGATACAGATTTTTTCTCTGCATCCGGTTTCGAAACCTACTGCGCAGAAATCGCAGAGATGGGCCCTAGAAATGCAGAGATTTCGTTACCAGATAGAGCATATCAAAGGCGAAGAAAATTATCGGGCTGACCTCATGACACGCTGGGGGGCCAGTACGACAAGAGAAGAAGTGGGCCTGTCCTCATAAGAAGAGCGAAAGTATTGAAGATCACAGACGAAGGGCGAGTACGACCCGTGCAGAGGCTTGATTTTGTATGGCCATCGATAGAAGAAATCAAAAAGGCGCAACAAGACTTTTTACAAGTCAAAAACCCTAATTACAATGGAGACGGGTTATTAGTTACGCATGATAAACAGAAGATTATAATTCCTAAAAAAGCTGAAAATTTGAAGATTAGGCTTTGTATAATTGCGCATTCAGGCGAAAACAGCGGCCACCTAGGCTATCAGGCTGCTACGCAGAAACTTTCGCAGTATTTTTACTGGCAAAACTGCGCAGAAGACATTCGCACTTTATGTAACTCGTGTTTACATTGCCTACCAACAAGAGGGGGGATACGTATTCCTAGGCCGCTAGGTACACAAATTCACGCATCCAAATGCAATAAAGTGATCCAGATGGACTGGATTTATGTATGGCCAACGAAGAAAAACGGGATTCATGAATATCAGTGGAACCTGATTTTGCGCGACGACCTTTCGGGCCTCGTGAAGATAACACCCGCAAAGATCCCTGATACAAAAGTCACGGTCGACGAACTGATGGAATGGCGCGCGTTGTTTGGGACCCCGGAGATATTGGTCTCAGACATGGCGTCGTATTTTGTGTCCGAAACCATGAAGAAATTTGCGCTGAAGTGTAATGTTACACAGCATCTCACTACAGCGTACGGGCACTATAATAACGGAAGCATCGAAGTGGTGAATAAGTGCTATCTATCGCTGATGAGAGCACTGCTTTCCGAGTTACGTTGGGACAAGGAATACTGGCCCTGGTTGAATTCCAACGTTGAGCATACGTTGGATCATAGACAGCAGAGCCGACTCAACGGAAACGCTCCCATAACAGTGATGACTGGCTTACAGCCAGATAAACCCATTAGAAGAAATTTTCAAAAATCCAAAAATTCTTAATTTTATTAAAATAAGAATGTCGAAAGACCAGATTCAAAAACTGGTAGATGACCTTGAAAATGCGTAAGAAAAACTGCATAAAGAAGTAGAAGAAACGTCTCGGAAGCAACGGGATGCGAAGAAAAGGACCGCAAACAAATACCGAAGAGAGCCGAATTTCGGTATCGGCGATTACGTGTTAGTTGGCATAGCGGAGCCCGCTAAAATGTCCGGAAGCAAACTTTTCTGAAAGTGGCGCGGCCCGTACCGAATAGTCGCTACAGAAGACCACTACATATTCGAAGTCGAAAACATCGTGGATTCGCGCAGAAAGTGGATTCAAGGAGACAAGATACGATTCTACGCAGATGACAAACTTAACGTTACCGAAGAGATAAAAAGTCAGTTTGCACATGATAACGAAAGTTATCAAGTTGAAGACCTTAAAGGATGCCGTCTGAATGCAGAAAGCAACCAGTTAGAATTTTTAGTCGAATGGAGAGGTTTCTCACATGACGAAGACTCGTGGGAGCCACTTAAGACTCTATATGAAGATATTCCTGCGAAAGTAGAGAAATATATTAAAAAGTTAAAGTTAGAAGGCCACGAACTGGCAGAAGAAGAACCTGGGTTTCTGAAATCCAATTGAAAGTCAATAAATAAATTCATGCTGTTATCCCACTGGGTTTTAATGCGGATTATTTATGTAGACAAGTAAAGAATGGATCAATAGATGAGGTCCAGAAATAATTGAAGATTGACCAATTGTTACAAAAATAATTATTTTTTTATATAGAGAAAGAAGAAAGATGATGAAGGCTAGCCCGAAGACAGACGGCAGACGACCGATGACTGTAGATTGAAGACAGATGACTGATGACAGTAGACAGACGACCAGAGGACGGAAGGCTGAAGACTAGATGATCGAAGACATGAATGAAAACAGACATTACGAAACCCTAAAACCCTAAACCCTAACTGTGAAATTTAGGTACTGTATAAGAACGATTCAAGAGCCAAACGAGTTTTTCGAAGAGGGGAGTGTGTCAATATTTCCAGAATATTTCCAGAAAAAGACCCTTATTTTATTATATATATAAACGGCCCTATATTCAGGACGACTCCGCCACGGACTCAAATGGACTCCGTGACGAAATAACCGGACTGGAAATGGGAGCTGGAATACAGAATTCATTTTAGCCCCAAATCACGAAGATCTGAACCCGTAGATCTGCTACAGGAGGCACTATCCTGTGAGTACGCTGGTTACTGGTTTGATGCCGCGAATCTGTATCTAGAGACACTACACAGATTCGGAACCTGGAAGCTGAGCGAGCTCCCAAACGACCGTAGTGCAATCAACTGCAAGTTAGTTTTTTCAGTCAAAGCAAACACAGATGGTAGCATTAGAAATTCAAGGCCCGCTTAGTGGCCAAAGGTTTCTCCCAACGGCCCGGCCTCGACTACACGGAAACCTATTCTCCTGTTGCCCACATTGCATCCTTTAGATCCATTCTCTCACTAGCAGCACAACATAATCTTTACCTCCGACAAGTTGACATCGTAGGTGCCTTCCTCAATGGTGTATTGGACGAAGAGCTGTACTTGAGACAGCCTGAAGGGTTCGTACAGCATGGGTCGGAGCATCTCGTTTACAAGCTTGTGAAGGCGCTCTAAGGGCTAAAGCAAGCAGGGCGTGTGTGGCACAAACGTTTACACGAATTCCTAATTACAAGTTGTGTCTCACCCAAACAAAGGCCGATCCATGTGTTTACATGAAGAGAAACGCCACAGACATCGTGATTCTGGCAATTCATGTTGATGACATGCTCATGGCCCACAACAACAAGAAGATCGCAAACGATATGATAGCAAAACTATCCTCTGAATTCGAAACCATTGACCTGGGGGCTCCATCACAACTCCTTGGAATGCGGATCACAAGAGAAGGCGAAACTGGACCAATAACTTTAGACCAAGAAAGATATACTGTGAAAATACTTTCCCAATTCCAGATGCTGAACAGTAAAGCGACCTCAACGCCCCACCAGCCTAATGTACACCTATCACGCTCGATGTGCCCAAATTCGCCAACCGAAGAAGAAGAAATGAAGGCGAAACCCTTCAAGGATTTAATCGGTTCTCTATTGTGGCTATCACTGAATAGCCGTCCTGATATCGCCCAAGCCGTTGTTTCATTGTGTCGTTTCTCATCAAATCCTGGAAACCTACATTGGACGGCGGCTAAGTATGTGTTACGATATCTCAACGGCACCCGAAATTATGGCATTACATATCGAAACGACACCAACCACCGCGAAGTTTTTGCATACTCAGACAGCGAATGGGCAAATTGCCGTGACACACGACGATCGACAACTGGTTATGTATCCATGCACGCTTTAGGTCCAATTGCTTGGAAGTCCAAGCTTCAAAAATCAGTCGGAACGTCGTCCGTGACAGCCGAGTATCAAGCCTTATGTGATACCGCAAGAGAAAGTGCTTGGATTCGACAGCTGTTCAAGGAGGTCGGATTTTGCATGCGGCATCCAACCACTATCAAGGAAGATAATCAGGGTTCTATTTCGATGACCCAAAATCGCAGGACTGATGCTCTCACGAAGCATATAGAACTCAAGTACCATTATACGAGAGACTTGGTGGAACAAAAGAAAATTCAAGTTATCTACTGCGAAACCTCCAAAATGTTGGCCGATTTCTTAACCAAACCAATCAACACCCAGAATCTTATCAGGTGTCGTGAACTTCTTGGATTATCTCCCGTTCGTTCGAGGGGGCGTGCTGGAACAGATCCTGAATTAGTAGAGCGCAGCCTTTCGTCACCTCCGTGACCGCGCAATAAAACACCTCACTTGCTCTAGTTCTCATATTCCGAGTCCTCACTCTCTCCCTCTCCCTGATAGAACTAAGATTATGAGCATAAGGTTCAGAAGGGAGACATGAAAAACCGGGCGAATTCGTAAATCTTCAGGAAGAATGAGCTCGTAAGCTACTGGGTTAATCAAGCGTTTGAGAATAAAAGGTCCGAGTTTTCGTTCCGATAGTTTGCCACAGGGTCGTTTCGAAAGAAGATCTATGGTTTTAACAACACCGTTGGAGAGAATCATGATAGAATAATAATCTATATTCACCCAGGTTACGCTAGATTGTATCATGTGAAGCAAATTATTACTTTATTACAAGAAAATACAAGAATAGTTGGCAAGTTTCCAAGCTACAACGAGGCTGCGCTAAGAATCGCCCAAGGAGTCCTGCGGACACCGGGACGGTCTTTGGGGCCTGGACGTTTCCATGACTGAAATACAGATTTATTCTAGATTTTGCCTTCGTCTTTGCGTGTCAAATTCGTAGACTTTTACGATGACTACAAAGAATTCTTCCTATCAGGATGGCTGTATTAACGATTGCAACTGATGACGAACCTATGCTCGATGATGAGGAGATAGTCTATCACCGGAGAACTCCAACCGAAGAAGACGACGAAACGGGCCAAGGGTCTGTTGAAGAAGTTGATGATGACCATAGTCAGCGAATGCTGAACAATGGCGACCACCAGGACACGGGCAATAGCCTCGGAGCGCCCAATAATGAAGAATTGGTGGATAACCATAGCCGCCAGATGACTGATGGCCGAACACGAAGCGTTCCTACGGCGATCTCGCTGTGGACGAGACGAACAAGTCTCCGGTACTCCGGAAACTGGATCGCAAAGCGATTCTAAAATTCGTCGACAGCAGAGAACGCTACCTGCGCAATTTCCACTATGCAAACACAGCAAGGAATCCACGTTCGTTGGTTTCGATGGTATAGACGACTATGCTGGAGACGGTCTGTGAATGCGATCTGGCTATAGATGTTGACCATGGCATCGAGGCTTGGATCACCCAGGCTTTGAAAGAGGATCGGTCGCAGGATTCACAGATCGAGAAGAAGATGAAGCAGATGAGGAAGAACTTGATGATTGAGGCCCCCAGTATCCGGATCACAGACCTGTTCGCCCAATTCAATAAAATTGTCAAAGACAATGGTTGGAAACATCTGAGGATGGGCAAAAGATGAAAATTCGGTTCCTTGTGAATGCAATTGAACCGAAGGAGCTTAAAACTATAATTAAGAGCAAGATGAATCGAAAATTGAGCCCCGACTTGCGAAGCAGCCCACAGCGTTCCTGTTACTACTGCGTGAGAAGACCATCAACCATGAAGAAACGCGAACGCTAAGCAAAGGGAGGAAGACGACAAGAAGAAAACAGTGCGCAAACGGCAGCGCAATGATGGCCAGAAACCCCGTGAGATGACGAAGAACGAGAACAAAGCGGACCGGTCCAAGCTGAGATGTTTCAACTGTGGAAAATATGGACACGCAGCATTAAAATGCCCGGAAGGCCTGTCCAAAGAAGAGTCCACAAGCGGCTGAAAAAGCGCGATAATAAATTCAAGAAGTATTCCAACTACGCTATGGTCTGCAGGATTGGTAGTGTCCTACTTGGCGCATTAATCATCAGGGGAACAGATGAAGTCAAGGTCACAGAAAAAGATTCCAAAGGCGACGACGCCTTATCGGAAGATTTCGAAGATTTTGATGATATGGTAATAAAAAACCACACAGATGTCGAAGAAATCGAAGAAGGCCTGAAAACCTAAATTTGCTTATTTTTTTATTAGATTTGGTAAATACCAAAATTAAACCTGCCTTAACTGAAGAAGCTAGAAGAAATGGATTACCAGAAGAATGGACGAGGAAACTCATCTGGCTCATACACAAGTATCGAGATGTATGGCGGGTGACGCTGAGCCCAGACGCACCGGCGAGAGTGCAGCCGTTTGTATCCCGGCTAATACCGCAAGCAAGGCCATTAAAATGTCCCAATCGGCGGTATAATTCAGATGATAGCAAATTTTTACGACAGTTTATCACAGAACTGGAAACCAACAATTTCGTAGAAGAAAACCCCAATTCAGAATAGGCTTCCCCAGTTGTCGTTGTGAAGAAACAAGATGGCAGTAGAAGGATGTGCGTAGATCTGCGAGGAGTGAGCGCAATATCGGCAAGTACAGCATGGTCAATGCCATTCATGGAAGCCATAGTGAATAATTTAGCTGGATCCAAGTTCTGGTTCAAACTAGACGCGTTGAAAGGCTTTTAGATGATGTCATTAGCAGAGGAATGTTGTGAAATGTTCTCGTTCAAGACAGGCAGAGGAGTTTATACACCGAAAAGATCCATACAGGGCGCTCTGATCTCTGCTACGCAGTTTCAGGCGAGGATGACTGCAATATTTAAGAATCTAATTCAAGAATCTTTAATTGTATGGATTGATCACCTATTAGGGTACGCAAGTTCACTGGATATCTGGTTTAGTACTCTAGAAACGACATTAAGACTAGCAGCTAAACATAATATTAAGCTGAACGTGAAGAAATCTGAATTGTTCACTTGAAGAGTTGAAGTTTTGCGGACGAATATTCACTACGGGCGGAGTCACACACGACACCGCCAGAATAGATGCGCTGCTTGCGATTCCGCAACCAAAAACGGCCAGGGATCTGCAGCAGTTTCTGATGGCAACACAATGGATGAGCAAGTTTATCCATGAATACAATAAAAAGGTTCATGTCTTACAAGATATATTGGAACTTAGTATGAAGGATCAACCATCGATGAACAAAAGCATAGCGAGGCAAGTCAGACTCTCCAAGTATGGATGGAGCCCAGATCATGCGCTCGTTTTCAAGAAGCTGAAGACAACGATAGCCAACAATGTTAAGCTGGCATATCCGAGAGAAGACATGGTGCAGTGCATGTTCACAGCTGCCAATGAATCGAGCACTTCAGGAATGGTGACTCAGATTCCAATGGAAGATGTAAACAAACCTGTAACGTTAGAGAAGCATGAGCCATTAGGATTTGTAGGCCACCGGTTAAATAGATGTGAAATGAACTGGAGTGTTGCCGAGAAAGAAGGGCGCGCAATAAAAGACTCGATGCAGAAGTTGGATTATTTATTACAGATGAATCGACCATTCAAATTATTCAGCGATCATAAATACCTGATACAAATATTTTCGCCAACGAATGTGTCAAAACCAACTGCTCAGAAGTTACAAAGATGGGCCCTTTACATGCAGCGATTTCACTACCAAATCGAGCACATCAAAGGAGAAGAGAACATTTGGGCCGATCTGATGACAAGATGGGAAGCGAAACCAGTTGATATGAAGTCCCTACGCATCAACTGGTCCGCAGAGTGCGCACAGTAACTGTCCCAGATGACCAGAGGATTAGACCTTTACAAAACTCCGGGTTTGTATAGCATACTGTAGAAGAAATACAGAAAATTCAGAAGAAATGGTTATCAAATATTGACAGCCGAAAAAACATGAAGACGGTTTAATAGTCACAGATAAGAAAGAAGTGATAATTCCGTTAGAAGCAGAAGAAATAAGATGCCGGTTATGTTTAATCGCCCATGATGGAGGAAACAGTGGACACCTCGGGTACCAGGCCAGCACGCAAAAACTGACGCAGTTTTTTTACTGGAAGAACTGTACCGAAAACGTAAAGACGGTATGCAGTTCATGCCTGCACTGCTTGCCCACCAGAGGAGGAATGAGGATTCCACGACCTCTAGGAACCCAGGTTCATGGTCAGCAACCGAATGAATTGTTACATATGGATTGGATTTATATCTGGCCAATGAAGAAGAACGGTATTCATGAATACCAGTGGAACCAAATTCTACGAGATGACCTTGTAGGGATGATAAAGATAACACCCGCAAAAATTCCTGATACCTCCGTGACAGTAGAGGCACTGATGGAGGGGAGGGCCCTGTTCGGAATACCAAAAATTGTGGTCTCTGATATGGCGTCCTACTTTGTTTCGACGACTACGAAGGAGTTCGCCAAAAGGTGTAATAAGAAGCAGCATGTCACCACGGCATATGGACACTACAATAATGGCACTTTTGAGATTATCAATAAAAGTTATTTAGCATTAATAAGAGCCCTATTGTCCGAACTCAGATGGGAGAAGGAATACTGGCCATGGCTGAACCGTTATGCTGAGCACACTATAAACCACAGAGGACAGAATCGTCTGAATGGTAATGCGCCAGTAACAGTGATGACTGGATTGAAACGTGACTAACCTCTTAACGAAATTTTATGATTCCCAGTACGACGGAATTTTACAAAAATTGCGTTGACAGGAAGAGCGTTCAGATGAAAATTGAAGAATTGTGGGACATGCTAGACAGCATGCACAAACTGCGCGACGAAAAATGTGCGTTCGCAGAATGTGTAGAAGACCATATTAGAAGCCTTACTCAAAAGTCAAACTGAAAATCTACTATTGTTTTTCAAGCTTTAATCCCAATGGGTTTGAATGCTGAAACTACAGCAAATGATCAGAAAGTCCGATTTTAGATGACATGATGAAATGTAAATCAATATAAATATAAAAATTTATATGATGACATTGATGACTGTTGACTGATGGCTGATGACTGATGACTATAAATGAAATTCGATGGTAGCGCTATGATGACTTACAATATAGACGAATTTTTATGACGAATTCGATGATCGGATCTGATAATGATGACCTTTGGATGATGAGATGACATGGTGAATGTTGGTATTGCGTCCAATCCCGAGAGCATAACACGTCTATACGCGGGGAGGAGAAAAGGCTCACACGACAGACAATCTCGCTGCCACCGCGAGCCAACACTCGAC